>JAUCRC010000109.1:0-57995 GCA_032399595.1 Tetragonula carbonaria
GAAACATTTTATTTCGTTGAATTTCATCGTTTCATGAATGTTTTGTGAAATAACCATGTTTTAGCGAAGATTCAGCTAAATTTTTAAGTTTTCAAAGATATCAAGCTACTTTCCCTGCGGAACATGTTATTTTGTTGAATTTCATCGATTCAAGAATGTTTCGTGATGCAACCATGATTTAGCGTAGATTTGGCTTAATTTTGATATTTTCATGGATATCTAACTACTTTCACTGCGAAACTTGTTATTTCGTTGAATTTCATCGTTTCATGAATGTTTCGTGATATAACCATGATTTAGCGAAGATTTAGCTTAATTTTGATGTTTTCATGGATATCCAGCTACTTTCACTGAAAACACGTAATTTCGTTGAATTTCATCTTTTCATGAATGTTTCGTGAAATAACCATGATTTAGCGAAGATTAAGCATAATTTTGATGTTTTCATTGATTTCAAGCTGCTTTCACTGCGAAACACATTATTTCGTTGAATTTTATCGATTTATGAATGTTTGATAAAACAACCATGATTTACAGATTTGGCATAATTGATGTTTTCATCGATATCTAGCTACTTTCAGTGGAACACGTTATTACGTTGAATTTCATCGATTCATGAATGTTTCGTAAAATAACCATTGCTTAGCGAAGATAACTTAATTTTGATGTTTTCATCGATATCTAGCTACTTCCACTGAAAACACGTTATTTGTTGAATTTCATCGATTCATGAATGTTTCGTAAAATAACCATGATTTAGCGAAGATTTAACTTAATTTTGATGTTTTCATGGATATCCAGCTACTTTCACTGAAAACACGTAATTTCGTTGAATTTCATCTTTTCATGAATGTTTCGTGAAATAACCATGATTTAGCGAAGATTAAGCATAATTTTGATGTTTTCATTGATTTCAAGCTGCTTTCACTGCGAAACACATTATTTCGTTGAATTTCATCGATTTATGAATGTTTGATAAAACAACCATGATTTAGCGGAGATTTAGCATAATTTTGATGTTTTCATCGATATCTAGCTACTTTCAGTGCGAAACACGTTATTACGTTGAATTTCATCGATTCATGAATGTTTCGTAAAATAACCATGATTTAGAGAAGATTTAGCTAAATTTTGATGATTTCATAGATATCTAGCTACTTTCACTGCGAAACACGTTATTTCGTTGAATTTCATTGTTTCGTGTATGTTTCGTGAAATAACTATCGTTTAGCGAAGATTAAGCTTAATTTTGATGTTTTCATGGATATCTAACTACTTTCACTGCGAAACATTTTATTTCGTTGAATTTCATCGTTTCATGAATGTTTTGTGAAATAACCATGTTTTAGCGAAGATTCAGCTAAATTTTTAAGTTTTCATAGATATCAAGCTACTTTCCCTGCGGAACATGTTATTTTGTTGAATTTCATCGATTCAAGAAAGTTTCGTGATGCAACCATGATTTAGCGTAGATTTGGATTAATTTTGATATTTTCATGGATATCTAACTACTTTCACTGCGAAACTTGTTATTTCGTTGAATTTCATCGCTTCATGAATGTTTCGTGATATAACCATGATTTAGAGAAGATTTAGCTTAATCTTGATGTTTTCATGGATATCCAGCTACTTTCACTGAAAACACGTAATTTCGTTGAATTTCATCTTTTCATGAATGTTTCGTGAAATAACCATGATTTAGCGAAGATTAAGCATAATTTTGATGTTTTCATTGATTTCAAGCTGCTTTCACTGCGAAACACATTATTTCGTTGAATTTCATCGATTTATGAATGTTTGATAAAACAACCATGATTTAGCGGAGATTTAGCATAATTTTGATGTTTTCATCGATATCTAGCTACTTTCAGTGCGAAACACGTTATTACGTTGAATTTCATCGATTCATGAATGTTTCGTAAAATAACCATTGTTTAGCGAAGATTAAGCTTAATTTTGATGTTTCCATAGATATCTAGCTACTTTCACTGAAAACACGTTATTTCGTTGAATTTCATCGTTTCATGAATGTTTCGTGAAATAACCATGATTTAGCGAAGATTTAGCTTAATTTTGATGTTTTCATAGATATCAAGCTACTTTCACTGCGAAACACGTTATTTCGTTGAATTTCATCGTTTCATGAATGTTTCGTGAAATAACCATTGTTTAGCGAGGATTAAGCTTAATTTTGATGTTTTCATAGATATCAAGCTACTTTCACTGCGAAACACGTTATTTCGTTGAATTTCATCGTTTCATGAATGTTTCGTGAAATAACCATGTTTTAGCGAAGATTTAGCTTAATTTTGATGTTTTCATAGATATCAAGCTACTTTCACTGCGAAACACGTTATTTCGTTGAATTTCATCGTTTCATGAATGTTTCGTGAAATAACCATGATTTAGCGAAGATTTAGCTTAATTTTGATGTTTTCATAGATATCAAGCTACTTTCACTGCGAAACACGTTATTTCGTTGAATTTCATCGTTTCATGTATGTTTCGTGAAATAACCATGATTTAGCGAAGGTCTAGCTTAATTTTGATGTTTTCATGGACATCTAACTACTTTCACTGCGAAACACGTTATTTCGTTTAATTTCATCGTTTAATGAATGTTTCGTGAAATAACCATGATGTAGCGAAGATTTAATTTAATTTTGATGTTTTCATAGATATCAAGCTACTTTCACTGAAAATACGTAATTTCGTTGAATATCATCGTTTCATGAATGTTTCGTGACATAACCACGATTTAGCGACGATTAAGATCAATTTTGATGTTTTCATAGATATCAAGCTTCTTTCACTGAAAACACGTAATTTCGTTGAATTTCATCGTTTCATGAATGTTTCGTGAAACAACCATTGCTTAGCGAAGATTAAGCTTAATTTTGATGTTTTCATCGATATCTAGCTACTTTCACTGCGAAACACGTTATTTCGTTGAATTTCATCGATTCATGAATGTTTCGTAATATAACCATGATTTAGCGAAGATTTAGCTAAATTTTGATGTTTTCATGGATATCTAGCTACTTTCACTGCGAAACACGTTATTTCGTTGAATTTCATCGTTTCATGTATGTTTCGTGAAATAACCATTGTTTAGCGAAGATTAAGCTTAATTTTGATGTTTTCACGGATATCTAACTACTTTCACTGCGAAACATTTTATTTCGTTGAATTTCATCGTTTCATGAATGTTTTTTGAAATAACCATGTTTTAGCGAAGATTCAGCTAAATTTTTATGTTTTCATAGATATCAAGCTACTTTCCCTGCGAAACATGTTATTTTGTTGAATTTCATCGATTCAAGAATGTTTCGTGATGCAACCATGATTTAGCGTAGATTTGGCTTAATTTTGATATTTTCATGGATATCTAACTACTTTCACTGCGAAACTTGTTATTTCGTTGAATTTCATCGTTTCATGAATGTTTCGTGATATAACCATGATTTAGCGAAGATTTAGCTTAATTTTGATGTTTTCATGGATATCCAGCTACTTTCACTGAAAACACGTAATTTCGTTGAATTTCATCTTTTCATGAATGTTTCGTGAAATAACCATGATTTAGCGAAGATTAAGCATAATTTTGATGTTTTCATTGATTTCAAGCTGCTTTCACTGCGAAACACATTATTTCGTTGAATTTCATCGATTTATGAATGTTTGATAAAACAACCATGATTTAGCGGAGATTTAGCATAATTTTGATGTTTTCATCGATATCTAGCTACTTTCAGTGCGAAACACGTTATTACGTTGAATTTCATCGATTCATGAATGTTTCGTAAAATAACCATTGCTTAGCGAAGATTAAGCTTAATTTTGATGTTTCCATCGATATCTAGCTACTTCCACTGAAAACACGTTATTTCGTTGAATTTCATCGATTCATGAATGTTTCGTAAAATAACCATGATTTAGCGAAGATTTAGCTTAATTTTGATGATTTCATAGATATCAAGCTACTTTCACTGCGAAACACGTTATTTCGTTGAATTTCATCGTTTCATGGATGTTTCGTGAAATAACCATTGCTTAGCGAAGATTAAGCTTAATTTTGATGTTTTCATGGATATCTAACTACTTTCACTGCGAAACACGTTATTTCGTTGAATTTCATCGTTTCATGAATGTTTCGTGAAATAACCATGTTTTAGCGAAGATTTAGCTTAATTTTGATGTTTTCATAGATATCAAGCTACTTTCACTGCGAAACACGTTATTTCGTTGAATTTCATCGTTTAATGTATGTTTCGTGAAATAACCATGATTTAGCGAAGATTAAGCTTAATTTTGATGTTTTCATAGATATCAAGCTACTTTCACTGCGAAACACCTTATATCGTTGAATTTCGTCGTTTCATGTATGTTTCGTGAAATAACCATGATTTAGCGAAGGTCTAGCTTAATTTTGATGTTTTCATGGATATCTAACTACTTTCACTGCGAAACACGTTATTTCGTTTAATTTCATCGTTTAATGAATGTTTCGTGAAATAACAATTATTTAGCGAAGATTTAATTTAATTTTGATGTTTTCATAGATATCAAGCTACTTTCACTGAAAACACGTAATTTCGTTGAATTTCATCGTTCCATGAATGTTTCGTGACATAACCACGATTTAGCGACGATTAAGATCAATTTTGATGTTTTCATAGATATCAAGCTTCTTTCACTGAAAACACGTAATTTCGTTGAATTTCATAGTTTCATGAATGTTTCGTGAAATAACCATGATTTAGCGAAGATTAAGCTTAATTTTGATGTTTTCATGGATATCTAACTACTTTCACTGCGAAACACAGTATTTCGTTTAATTTCACCGTTTAATGAATGTTTCGTGAAATAACCAAGTTTTAGCGAAGATTTAGCTCAATTTTGATGTTTTCATAGATATCAAGCTACTTTCACTGCGAAACACGTTATTTCGTTGAATTTCATCGTTTCATGAATGTTTCGTAAAATAACCATGATTTAGCGAAGATTTAGCTTAATTTAGATGATTTCATAGATATCAAGCTACTTTCACTGCGAAACACTTTATTTCGTTGAATTTCATCGTTTCATGAATGTTTCGTAATATAACCATCGCGAAGATTTAGCTTAATTTTGATGATTTCATAGATATCAAGCTACTTTCACTGCGAAACACGTTATTTTGTTGAATTTCATCGTTTCATGAATGTTTCGTAAAACAACCATTGTTTAGAGAAGATTAAGCTTAATTTTGATGTTTTCATGGATATCTAACTACTTTCACTGCGAAACACGTTATTTCGTTTAATTTCATCGTTTAATGAATGTTTCGTGAAATAACCAAGTTTTAGCGAAGATTTAGCTCAATTTTGATGTTTTCATAGATGTCAAGCTACTTTCACTCCGAAACACGTTATTTCGTTGAATTTCATCGTTTCAGGAAAGTTTCGTGAAATAACCATGATTTAGCGAAGATTTAGCTTAATTTTGATGTTTTCTTAGATATCAAGCTACTTTCACTGCGAAACACGTTATTTCGTTGAATTTCATCGTTTCATGAATGTTTCGTGAAATAACCATGATTTAGCGAAGATTTAGCTTAATTTTGATGTTTTCGTAGATATCAAGCTACTTTCACTGCGAAACTCGTTATTTCGATGTATTTCATCGTTTCATGAATGTTTCGTGAAATAACCATTACTTAGCGAAGATTAAGCTTAATTTTGATGTATTCATCGATATCTAGCGAATTTCACTGCGAAACACTTTATTTCGTTGAATTTCATCGATTCATGAATGTTTCGTAAAATAACCATGATTTAGCGATGATTTAGCTTAATTTTGATGATTTCATAGATATCAAGCTACTTTCACTGCGGAAAACGTTATTTCGTTGAATTTCATCGTTTCATGAATGTTTCGTGAAATAACCATTGCTTAGCGAAGATTAAGCTTAATTTTGATGTTTTCATGGATATCTAAATACTTTCACTGCGAAACACGTTATTTCGTTGAATTTGATCGTTTCATGAATGTTTCGTAAAATAACCATGATTTAGCGAAGATTTAGCTTAATTTAGATGTTTTCATAGATATCAAGCTACTTTCACTGAAACACTTTATTTCGTTGAATTTCATCGTTTCATGAATGTTTCGTGAAATAACCATGATTTAGCGAAGTTTGCTTAATTTTGATGTTTTCATAGATATCAAGCTACTTTCACTGCGAAACACGTTATTTCGATGTATTTCATCGTTTCATGAATGTTTCGTGAAATAACCATGATTTAGCGAAGATTTAGCTTAATTTTGATGTTTTCATAGATATAAAGCTACTTTCAGTGCGAAACACGTTATTACGTTGAATTTCATCGATTCATGAATGATTCGTAAAATAACCATGATTTAGAGAAGATTTAGCTAAATTTTGATGATTTCATGGATATCTAACTACTTTCACTGCAAAACATTTTATTTCGCTGAATTTCATCGTTTCATGAATGTTTTGTGAAATAACCTTGTTTTAGCGAAGATTCAGCTAAATTTTTATGTTTTCATAGATATCAAGCTACTTTCCCTGCGAAACATGTTATTTTGTTGAATTTCATCGATTCAAGAATGTTTCGTGATGCAACCATGATTTAGGGTAGATTTGGCTTAATTTTGATATTTTCATGGATATCTAACTACTTTCACTGCGAAACACTTTATTTCGTTGAATTTCATCGTTTCATGAATGTTTCGTGAAATAACCACGATTTAGCGACGATTAAGCTCAATTTTTATGTTTTCATAGATATCAAGCTACTTTCACTGAAAACACGTAATTTCGTTGAATTTCATCTTTTCATGAATGTTTCGTGAAATAACCATGAATTAGCGAAGGTCTAGCTTAATTCTGATGTTTTCGTAGATATCAAGCTACTTTCACTGCGAAACTCGTTATTTCGATGTATTTCATCGTTTCATGAATGTTTCGTGAAATAACCATTGCTTAGCGAAGATTAAGCTTAATTTTGATGTATTCATCGATATCTAGCTACTTTCACTGCGAAACACGTTATTTCGTTGAATTTCATCGATTCTAGAATGTTTCGTAAAATAACCATGATTTAGCGATGATTTAGCTTAATTTTGATGATTTCATAGATATCAAGCTACTTTCACTGCGGAACACGTTATTTCGTTGAATTTCATCGTTTCATGAATGTTTCGTGAAATAACCATTGCTTAGCGAAGATTAAGCTTAATGTTGATGTTTTCATGGATATCTAACTACTTTCACTGCGAAACACGTTATTTCGTTTAATTTCATCGTTTAATGAATGTTTCGTGAAATAACCAAGTTTTAGCGAAGATTTAGCTTAATTTTGATGTTTTCATAGATATAAAGCTACTTTCACTGCGAAACACGTTATTTCGTTGAATTTCATCCATTCATGAATGTTTAGTAAAACAACCATGATTTAGCGGAGATTTAGCATAATTTTGATGTTTTCATAGATATCTTGCTACTTTCTCTGCGAAACACGTTATTTCGTTGAATTTCACCGATTCATGAATGTTTCGTAAAATAACCATGATTTAGCGAAGATTAAGCTTAATTTTGATGTTTTCATCGATATCTAGCTACTTTCATTGCGAAACACGTTATTTCGTTGAATTTCATCGTTTAATGTATGTTTCGTGAAATAACCATGATTTAGCGAAGATTAAGCTTAATTTTGATGTTTTCATAGATGTCAAGCAACTTTCACTGCGAAACACGTTATTTCGTTGAATTTCATCGTTTCATGTATGTTTCGTGAAATAACCATGATTTAGCGAAGGTCTAGCTTAATTTTGATGTTTTCATGGATATCTAACTACTTTCACTGCGAAACACGTTATTTCGTTTAATTTCATCGTTTAATGAATGTTTCGTGAAATAACAATTATTTAGCGAAGATTTAATTTAATTTTGATGTTTTCATAGATATCAAACTACTTTCACTGAAAACACGTAACTTCGTTGAATTTCATCGTTTCATGAATGTTTCGTGACATAACCACGATTTAGCGAAGGTCTAGCTTAATTTTGATGTTTTCATAGATATCAAGCTACTTTCACTGAAAACACGTAATTTCGTTGAATTTCATCTTTTCATGAATGTTTCGTGAAATAACCATGAATTAGCGAAGGTCTAGCTTAATTCTGATGTTTTCTTCGATATCTAGCTACTTTCACTGCGAAACACTTTATTTCGTTGAATTTCATCGTTTCATGAATGTTTCGTGAAATAACCACGATTTAGCGACGATTAAGCTCAATTTTTATGTTTTCATAGATATCAAGCTACTTTCACTGAAAACACGTAATTTCGTTGAATTTCAGCGTTTAATGAATGTTTCGTGAAATAACCATGATTTAGCGAAGATTAAGCTTAATTTTGATGTTTTCATAGATATCAAGCAACTTTCACTGCGAAACACGTTATTTCGTTGAATTTCATCGTTTCATGAATGTTTCGTGAAATAACCATGTTTTAGCGAAGGTCTAGCTTAATTTTGATGTTTTCGTAGATATCAAGCTACTTTCACTGCGAAACTCGTTATTTCGATGTATTTCATCGTTTCATGAATGTTTCGTGAAATAACCATTACTTAGCGAAGATTAAGCTTAATTTTGATGTATTCATCGATATCTAGCGACTTTCACTGCGAAACACTTTATTTCGTTGAATTTCATCGATTCATGAATGTTTCGTAAAATAACCATGATTTAGCGATGATGTAGCTTAATTTTGATGATTTCAAAGATATCAAGCTGCTTTCACTGCGAAACAAGTTATTTGTTTGAATTTCATCGTTTCATGAATGTTTCGTGAAATAACCATTGCTTAGCGAAGATTTAGCTTAATTTTGATGTTTTCATGGATATCTAACTACTTTCACTGCGAAACACGTTATTTCGTTGAATTTCATCGTTTCATGAATGTTTCGTAAAATAACCATGATTTAGCGAAGATTTAGCTTAATTTTGATGTTTTCATAGATATCAAGCTACTTTCACTGCGAAACACTTTATTTCGTTGAATTTCATCGTTTCATGAATGTTTCGTGAAATAACCATGATTTAGCGAAGGTTTAGCTTAATTTTGATGTTTTCATAGATATCAAGCTACTTTCACTGCGAAACACGTTATTTCGATGAATTTCATCGTTTCATGAATGTTTCGTGAAATAACCATGATTTAGCGAAGATTTAGCTTAATTTTGATGTTTTCATAGATATCTAGCTACTTTCACTGCGAAACACGTTATTTCGTTGAATTTCATCGATTCATGAATGTTTCGTGAAATAACCATGATTTAGCGAAGATTTAGCTTAATTTTGATGATTTCATGGTTATCTAACTACTTTCACTACGAAACATTTTATTTCGTTGAATTTCATCGTTTCATGAATGTTTTGTGAAATAACCTTGTTTTAGCGATGATTCAGCTAAATTTTTATGTTTTCATAGATATCAAGCTACTTTCCCTGCGAAACATGTTATTTTGTTGAATTTCATCGATTCAAGAATGTTTCGTGATGTAACCATGATTTAGCGTAGATTTGGCTTAATTTTGATGTTTTCATGGATATCTAGCTACTTTCACTGCGAAACACGTTATTTCGTTGAATTTCATCGTTTCATGAATGTTTCGTGAAATAACCATGATTTAGCGAAGATTTAGCTTAATTTTGATGTTTTCATAGATATCAAGCTACTTTCACTGCGAAACACGTTATTACGTTGAATTTCATCGATTCATGAATGTTTCGTAAAATAACCATGATTTAGAGAAGATTTAGCTAAATTTTGATGATTTCATGGATATCAAACTACTTTCACTGCGAAACATTTTATTTCGTTGAATTTCATCGTTTCATGAATGTTTTGTGAAATAACCATGTTTTAGCGAAGATTCAGCTAAATTTTTATGTTTTCATAGATATCAAGCTACTTTCCCTGCGAAACATGTTATTTTGTTGAATTTCATCGATTCAAGAATGTTTCGTGATGCAACCATGATTTAGGGTAGATTTGGCTTAATTTTGATATTTTCATGGATATCTAACTACTTTCACTGCGAAACACTTTATTTCGTTGAATTTCATCGTTTCATGAATGTTTCGTGAAATAACCACGATTTAGCGACGATTAAGCTCAATTTTTATGTTTTCATAGATATCAAGCTACTTTCACTGAAAACACGTAATTTCGTTGAATTTCATCTTTTCATGAATGTTTCGTGAAATAACCATGAATTAGCGAAGGTCTAGCTTAATTCTGATGTTTTCGTAGATATCAAGCTACTTTCACTGCGAAACTCGTTATTTCGATGTATTTCATCGTTTCATGAATGTTTCGTGAAATAACCATTGCTTAGCGAAGATTAAGCTTAATTTCGATGTATTCATCGATATCTAGCTACTTTCACTGCGAAACACGTTATTTCGTTGAATTTCATCGATTCTTGAATGTTTCGTAAAATAACCATGATTTAGCGATGATTTAGCTTAATTTTGATGATTTCATAGATATCAAGCTACTTTCACTGCGGAACACGTTATTTCGTTGAATTTCATCGTTTCATGAATGTTTCGTGAAATAACCATTGCTTAGCGAAGATTAAGCTTAATTTTGATGTTTTCATGGATATCTAACTACTTTCACTGCGAAACACTTTATTTCGTTTAATTTCATCGTTTAATGAATGTTTCGTGAAATAACCAAGTTTTAGCGAAGATTTAGCTTAATTTTGATGTTTTCATAGATATAAAGCTACTTTCACTGCGAAACACGTTATTTCGTTGAATTTCATCCATTCATGAATGTTTAGTAAAACAACCATGATTTAGCGGAGATTTAGCATAATTTTGATGTTTTCATAGATATCTTGCTACTTTCTCTGCGAAACACGTTATTTCGTTGAATTTCACCGATTCATGAATGTTTCGTAAAATAACCATGATTTAGCGAAGATTAAGCTTAATTTTGATGTTTTCATCGATATCTAGCTACTTTCATTGCGAAACACGTTATTTCGTTGAATTTCATCGTTTAATGTATGTTTCGTGAAATAACCATGATTTAGCGAAGATTAAGCTTAATTTTGATGTTTTCATAGATGTCAAGCAACTTTCACTGCGAAACACGTTATTTCGTTGAATTTCATCGTTTCATGTATGTTTCGTGAAATAACCATGATTTAGCGAAGGTCTAGCTTAATTTTGATGTTTTCATGGATATCTAACTACTTTCACTGCGAAACACGTTATTTCGTTTAATTTCATCGTTTAATGAATGTTTCGTGAAATAACAATTATTTAGCGAAGATTTAATTTAATTTTGATGTTTTCATAGATATCAAACTACTTTCACTGAAAACACGTAACTTCGTTGAATTTCATCGTTTCATGAATGTTTCGTGACATAACCACGATTTAGCGAAGGTCTAGCTTAATTTTGATGTTTTCATAGATATCAAGCTACTTTCACTGAAAACACGTAATTTCGTTGAATTTCATCTTTTCATGAATGTTTCGTGAAATAACCATGAATTAGCGAAGGTCTAGCTTAATTCTGATGTTTTCTTCGATATCTAGCTACTTTCACTGCGAAACACTTTATTTCGTTGAATTTCATCGTTTCATGAATGTTTCGTGAAATAACCACGATTTAGCGACGATTAAGCTCAATTTTTATGTTTTCATAGATATCAAGCTACTTTCACTGAAAACACGTAATTTCGTTGAATTTCAGCGTTTAATGAATGTTTCGTGAAATAACCATGATTTAGCGAAGATTAAGCTTAATTTTGATGTTTTCGTAGATATCAAGCTACTTTCACTGCGAAACACGTTATTTCGTTGAATTACATCGTTTCATGAATGTTTCGTGAAATAACCATGTTTTAGCGAAGGTCTAGCTTAATTTTGATGTTTTCGTAGATATCAAGCTACTTTCACTGCGAAACTCGTTATTTCGATGTATTTCATCGTTTCATGAATGTTTCGTGAAATAACCATTACTTAGCGAAGATTAAGCTTAATTTTGATGTATTCATCGATATCTAGCGAATTTCACTGCGAAACACTTTATTTCGTTGAATTTCATCGATTCATGAATGTTTCGTAAAATAACCATGATTTAGCGATGATTTAGCTTAATTTTGATGATTTCATAGATATCAAGCTACTTTCACTGCGGAAAACGTTATTTCGTTGAATTTCATCGTTTCATGAATGTTTCGTGAAATAACCATTGTTTAGCGAAGATTTAGCTTAATTTTGATGTTTTCATGGATATCTAACTACTTTCACTGCGAAACACGTTATTTCGTTGAATTTCATCGTTTCATGAATGTTTCGTAAAATAACCATGATTTAGCGAAGATTTAGCTTAATTTAGATGTTTTCATAGATATCAAGCTACTTTCACTGCGAAACACTTTATTTCGTTGAATTTCATCGTTTCATGAATGTTTCGTGAAATAACCATGATTTAGCGAAGATTTAGCTTAATTTTGATGTTTTCATAGATATCAAGCTACTTTCACTGCGAAACACGTTATTTCGTTGTAACTCATCGTTTCATGAATGTTTCGTGAAAAAACAATGATTTAGCGGAGATTTAGCATAATTTTGATGTTTTCATAGATATCTTGCTACTTTCTCTGCGAAACACGTTATTACGTTGAATTTCATCGATTCATGAATGTTTCGTAAAATAACCATGATTTAGAGAAGATTTAGCTAAATTTTGATGATTTCATGGTTATCTAACTACTTTCACTGCGAAACATTTTATTTCGTTGAATTTCATCGTTTCATGAATGTTTTGTGAAATAACCTTGTTTTAGCGAAGATTCAGCTAAATTTTTATGTTTTAATAGATATCAAGCTACTTTCCCTGCGAAACATGTTATTTTGTTGAATTTCATCGATTCAAGAATGTTTCGTGATGCAACCATGATTTAGCGTAGATTTGGCTTAATTTTGATATTTTCATGGATATCTAACTACTTTCACTGCGAAACTTGTTATTTCGTTGAATTTCATCGTTTCATGAATGTTTCTCGATATAACAATGATTTAGCGAAGATTTAGCTTAATTTTGATTTTTTCATGGAAATCCAGCTACTTTCACTGAAAACACGTAATTTCGTTGAATTTCATCTTTTCATGAATGTTTCGTGAAATAACCATGATTTAGCGAAGATTAAGCTTAATTATGATGTTTTCATAGATTTCAAGCTGCTTTCACTGCGAAAAAGATTATTTCGTTGAATTTCATCGATATATGAATGTTTGATAAAACAACCATGATTTAGAGGAGATTTAGCATAATTTTGATGTTTTCATAGATATCTTGCTACTTTCACAGCGACACACGCTATTCGTTGAATTTCATCGATTCATGAATGTTTCGTAAAATAACCATGATTTAGCGAAGATTAAGCTTAATTTTGATGTTTTCATCGATATCTAGCTACTTTCACTGCGAAACACGTTATTTCGTTGAATTTCATCGTTTCATGAATGTTTCGTGAAATAACCACGATTTAGCGAAGGTCTAGCTTAATTCTGATGTTTTCGTAGATATCAAGCTACTTTCACTGCGAAACTCGTTATTTCGATGTATTTCATCGTTTCATGAATGTTTCGTGAAATAACCATTGCTTAGCGAAGATTAAGCTCAATTTTGATGTATTCATCGATATCTAGCTACTTTCACTGCGAAACACGTTATTTCGTTGAATTTCATCGTTTAATGAATGTTTCGTGAAATAACCATGATTTAGCGAAGATTTAGCTTAATTTAGATGTTTTCATAGATATCAAGCTACTTACACTGCGAAACACTTTATTTCGTTGAATTTCATCGTTTCATGAATGTTTCGTGAAATAACCATGATTTAGCGAAGGTTTAGCTTAATTTTGATGTTTTCATAGATATCAAGCTACTTTCACTGCGAAACACGTTATTTCGATGTATTTCATCGTTTCATGAATGTTTCGTGAAATATCCATGATTTAGCGATGATTTAGCTTAATTTTGATGTTTTCATAGATATAAAGCTACTTTCAGTGCGAAACACGTTATTACGTTGAATTTCATCGATTCATGAATGTTTCGTAAAATAACCATGATTTAGAGAAGATTTAGCTAAATTTTGATGATTTCATGGATATCTAACTACTTTCACTGCGAAACTTTTTATTTCGTTGAATTTCATCATTTCATGAATGTATTGTGAAATAACCTTGTTTTAGCGAAGATTCAGCTAAATTTCTATGTTTTCATAGATATCAAGCTACTTTCCCTGCGAAACATATTATTTTGTTGAATTTCATCGATTCAAGAATGTTTCGTGATGCAACCATGATTTAGCGTAGATTTGGCTTAATTTTGATATTTTCATGGATATCTAACTACTTTCACTGCGAAACTTGTTTTTTCGTTGAATTTCATCGTTTCATGAATGTTTCGTGATATAACCATGATTTAGCGAAGATTTAGCTTAATTTTGATTTTTTCATAGATATCAAGCTACTTTCTCTGCGAAACACGTTATTTCGTTGAATTTCATCGTTTCAGGAATGTTTCGTAAAATAACCATGATTTAGCGAAGATTTAGCTTAATTTTGATGTTTTCTTCGATATCTGGCTACTTTCACTGCGAAACACGTTATTTCGTTGAATTTCATCGATTCTTGAATGTTTCGTAAAATAACCATGATTTAGCGATGATTTAGCTTAATTTTGATGATTTCATAGATATCAAGCTACTTTCCCTGCGAAACATGTTATTTTGTTGAATTTCATCGATTCAAGAATGTTTCGTGATGCAACCATGATTTAGCGTAGATTTGGCTTAATTTTGATATTTTCATGGATATCTAACTACTTTCGCTGCGAAACTTGTTTTTTCGTTGAATTTCATCGTTTCATGAATGTTTCGTGATATAACCATGATTTAGCGAAGATTTAGCTTAATTTTGATTTTTTCATAGATATCAAGCTACTTTCACTGCGAAACACGTTATTTCGTTGAATTTCATACTTTCAGGAATGTTTCGTAAAATAACCATGATTTAGCGAAGATTTAGCTTAATTTTGATGTTTTCTTCGATATCTGGCTACTTTCACTGCGAAACACGTTATTTCGTTGAATTTCATCGATTCTTGAATGTTTCGTAAAATAACCATGATTTAGCGATGATTTAGCTTAATTTTGATGATTTCATAGATATCAAGCTACTTTCACTGCGAAACTCGTTATTTCGATGTATTTCATCGTTTCATGAATGTTTCGTGAAATAACCATTGCTTAGCGAAGATTAAGCTTAATTTTGATGTATTCATCGATATCTAGCTACTTTCACTGCGAAACACGTTATTTCGTTGAACTTCATCGATTCTTGAATGTTTCGTATAATAACCATGATTTAGCGATGATTTAGCTTAATTTTGATGATTTCATAGATATCAAGCTACTTTCACTGCGGAACACGTTATTTCGTTGAATTTCATCGTTTCATGAATGTTTCGTGAAATAAGCATTGCTTAGCGAAGATTAAGCTTAATGTTGATGTTTTCATGGATATCTAACTACTTTCACTGCGAAACACGTTATTTCGTTTAATTTCATCGTTTAATGAATGTTTCGTGAAATAACCAAGTTTTAGCGAAGATTTAGCTCACTTTTGATGTTTTCATTGATATCAAGCTACTTTCACTGCGAAACACGTTATTTCGATGTATTTCATCGTTTCATGAATGTTTCGTGAAATAACCATGATTTAGCGAAGATTTAGCTTAATTTTGATGTTTTCATAGATATAAAGCTACTTTCACTGCGAAACACGTTATTTCGTTGCATTTCATCGATTCATGAATGTTTCGTAAAACAACCATGATTTAGCGGAGATTTAGCATAATTTTGATATTTTCATAGATATCTTGCTACTTTCTCTGCGAAACACGTTATTTCGTTGAATTTCACCGATTCATGAATGTTTCGTAAAATAACCATGATTTAGCGAAGATTAAGCTTAATTTTGATGTTTTCATAGATTTCAAGCTGCTTTCACTGCGAAACACATTATTTCGATGTATTTCATCGTTTCATGAGTGTTTCGTGAAACAACCATTGCTTAGCGAAGATTAAACTTAATTTTGATATTTCATCGATATCTAGCTACTTTCAGTGCGAAACACGTTATTCTGTTGAATTTCATCGATTCATGAATGTTTCGTAAAATAACCATGATTTAGAGAAGATTTAGCTAAATTTTGATGATTTCATGGTTATCTAACTACTTTCACTGCGAAACATTTTATTTCGTTGAATTTCATCGTTTCATGAATGTTTTGTGAAATAACCTTGTTTTAGAGAAGATTCAGCTAAATTTTTATGTTTTCATAGATATCAAGCTACTTTCCCTGCGAAACATGTTATTTTGTTGAATTTCATCGATTCAAGAATGTTTCGTGAAATAACCATGATTTAGCGAAGATTAAGCTTAATTATGATGTTTTCATAGATTTCAAGCTGCTTTCACTGCGAAACAGAATATTTCGTTGAATTTCATCGATATATGAATGTTTGATAAAACAACCATGATTTAGCGGAGATTTAGCATAATTTTGATGTTTTCATAGATATCTTGTTACTTTCACAGCGAAACACGTTATTCGTTGATTCCATCGATTCATGAATGTTTCGTAAAATAACCATGATTTAGCGAAAATTTAGCTTAATTTTGATGATTTCATAGATATCAAGCTACTTTCACTGCGGAACACGTTATTTCGTTGAATTTCATCGTTTCATGAATGTTTCGTGAAATAACCATTGCTTAGCGAAGATTAAGCTTAATGTTGATGTTTTCATGGATATCTAACTACTTTCACTGCGAAACACGTTATTTCGTTTAATTTCATCGTTTAATGAATGTTTCGTGAAATAACCAAGTTTTAGCGAAGATTTAGCTCACTTTTGATGTTTTCATTGATATCAAGCTACTTTCACTGCGAAACACGTTATTTCGATGTATTTCATCGTTTCATGAATGTTTCGTGAAATAACCATGATTTAGCGAAGATTTAGCTTAATTTTGATGTTTTCATAGATATAAAGCTACTTTCACTGCGAAACACGTTATTTCGTTGCATTTCATCGATTCATGAATGTTTCGTAAAACAACCATGATTTAGCGGAGATATAGCATAATTTTGATGTTTTCATAGATATCTTGCTACTTTCTCTGCGAAACACGTTATTTCGTTGAATTTCACCGATTCATGAATGTTTCGTAAAATAACCATGATTTAGCGAAGATTAAGCTTAATTTTGATGTTTTCATAGATTTCAAGCTGCTTTCACTGCGAAACACATTATTTCGATGTATTTCATCGTTTCATGAGTGTTTCGTGAAACAACCATTGCTTAGCGAAGATTAAACTTAATTTTGATATTTCATCGATATCTAGCTACTTTCAGTGCGAAACACGTTATTCTGTTGAATTTCATCGATTCATGAATGTTTCGTAAAATAACCATGATTTAGAGAAGATTTAGCTAAATTTTGATGATTTCATGGTTATCTAACTACTTTCACTGCGAAACATTTTATTTCGTTGAATTTCATCGTTTCATGAATGTTTTGTGAAATAACCTTGTTTTAGAGAAGATTCAGCTAAATTTTTATGTTTTCATAGATATCAAGCTACTTTCCCTGCGAAACATGTTATTTTGTTGAATTTCATCGATTCAAGAATGTTTCGTGAAATAACCATGATTTAGCGAAGATTAAGCTTAATTATGATGTTTTCATAGATTTCAAGCTGCTTTCACTGCGAAACAGAATATTTCGTTGAATTTCATCGATATATGAATGTTTGATAAAACAACCATGATTTAGCGGAGATTTAGCATAATTTTGATGTTTTCATAGATATCTTGTTACTTTCACAGCGAAACACGTTATTCGTTGAATTCCATCGATTCATGAATGTTTCGTAAAATAACCATGATTTAGCGAAAATTTAGCTTAATTTTGATGTTTTCATATATATCAAGCTACTTTCACTGCGAAACACGTTATTTCGTTGAATTTCATCGTTTCATGAATGTTTCGTGAAATAACCATTGCTTAGCGAAGATGAAGCTTAATTTTGATGTTTTCATAGATATCTTGCTACTTTCACAGCGAAACACGTTATTCGTTGAATTTCATCGTTTCATGAATGTTTCGTGAAATAACCATGATTTAGCGAAGGTTTAGCTTAATTTTGATGTTTTCATAGATATCAAGCTACTTTCACTGCGAAACACGTTATTTCGATGTATTTCATCGTTTCATGAATGTTTCGTGAAATAACCATTGCTTAGCGAAGATTAAGCTTAATTTTGATGTTTTCATCGATATCTAGCTACTTTCACTGAAAACACGTAATTTCGTTGAATTTCATCGTTTCATGAATGTTTCGTGAAATAACCATGATTTAGCTAAGATT
This sequence comes from Tetragonula carbonaria, assembly GCA_032399595.1. Lineage (NCBI taxonomy): Eukaryota > Metazoa > Arthropoda > Insecta > Hymenoptera > Apidae > Tetragonula > Tetragonula carbonaria. Next base: position 18,552 of record JAUCRC010000109.1, read on the forward strand.
AAGCTTAATTTTGATGTTTTCATAGATATCAAGCTTCTTTCACTGAAAACACGTAATTTCGTTGAATTTCATCGTTTCATGAATGTTTCGTGAAATAACCATGATTTAGCGAAGATTAAGCTTAATTTTGATGTTTTCATGGATATCTAACTACTTTCACTGCGAAACACGTTATTTCGATTAATTTCATCGTTAAATGAATGTTTCGTAAAATAACCATGATTTAGCGAAGATTTAGCTTAATTTTGATGTTTTCATCGATGTCTAGCTACTTTCACTGCGAAACACTTTATTTCGTTGAATTTCTTCGTTTCATGAATGTTTCGTGAAATAACCATGATTTGGCGAAGGTTTAGCTTAATTTTGAAGTTTTCATAGATATCAAGCTACTTTTACTGCGAAACACGTTATTTCGATGTATTTCATCGTTTCATGAATGTTTCGTGAAATAACCATGATTTGGCGGAGATTTAGCTTAATTTTGATGTTTTCACAGATATAAAGCTACTTTCACTGCGTAACACGTTATTTGGTTGAATTTCATCGATTCATGAATGTATCGTAAAACAACCATGTTTTAGCGAAGATTTAGCTCAATTTTGATGTTTTCATAGATATCTTGCTACTTTCACAGCGAAACACGTTATTCGTTGAATTTCATCGATTCATGAATGTTTCGTAAAATAACCATGATTTAGCGAAGATTTAGCTTAATTTTGATGTTTTCATAGATATCAATCTATTTTCACAGCGAAACACGTTATTTTGTTGAATTTCATCGTTTCATGAATGTTTCATGAAATAACCATATCTTAATGAAGATTTAGCTTAATTTTGATGTTTTCAAAGATATCAAGCTACTTTCACTGCGAAACACGTTATTTCGTTTAATTTCATCGTTTCATGGATGTTTCGTGAAATAACCATTGCTTAGCGAAGATTAAGCTTAATTTTGTTGTTTTCTTGGATATCTAACTACTTTCACTGCGAAACACGTTATTTCGTTGAATTTCATCGTTTCATGAATGTTTCGTGAAATAACCATGATTTAGCGAAGATTTAGCTTAATTTTGATGTTTTCATAGATATCAAGCTACTTTCACTGCGAAACACGTTATTTCGTTGAATTTCATCGTTTCATGAATGTTTCGTGAAATAACCATGATTTAGCGAAGATTAAGCTTAATTTTGATGTTTTCATGGATATCAAGCTACTTTCACTGCGAAACACGTTATTTCGTTTAATTTCATCGTTTAATGAATGTTTCGTGAAATAACCAAGTTTTAGCGAAGATTTAGCTCAATTTTGATGTTTTCATGGATATCAAGCTACTTTCACTGCGAAACACGTTATTTCGTTGAATTTCATCGTTTCATGAATGTTTCGTAAAATAACCATGATTTAGCGAAGATTTAGCTTAATTTTGATGTTTTCATAGATATCAAGCTACTTTCACTGCGAAACACGTTATTTCGTTGAATTTCATCGTTTCATGAATGTTTCGTGAAATAACCATGATTTAGCGAAGATTTAGCTTAATTTTGATGTTTTCATAGATATCAAGCTACTTTCACTGCGAAACACGTTATTTCGTTGAATTTCATCGTTTCATGAATGTTTCGTGAAATAACCATTGCTTAGCGAAGATTAAGCTTAATTTTGATGTTTTCATGGATATCTAACTACTTTCACTGCGAAACACGTTATTTCGTTTAATTTCATCGTTTAATGAATGTTTCGTGAAATAACCAAATTTTAGCGAAGATTTAGCTCAATTTTGATGTTTTCATAGATATCAAGCTACTTTCACTGCGAAACACGTTATTTCGTTGACTTTCATCGTTTCAGGAATGTTTCGTAAAATAACCATGATTTAGCGAAGATTTAGCTTAATTTTGATGTTTTCATCGATATCTAGCTACTTTCACTGCGAAACAATTTATTTCGTTGAATTTCATCGTTTCATGAATGTTTCGTGAAATAACCACGATTTAGCGACGATTAAGCTCAATTTTTATGTTTTCATAGATATCTAGCTACTTTCACTGAAAACACGTAATTTCGTTGAATTTCATCGTTTAATTAAAGTTTCGTGAAATAATCATGATTTAGCGAAGATTAAGCTTAATTTTGATGTTTTCACAGATATCAAGCTTCTTTCACTGCGAAACACGTTATTTCGTTGAATTTCATCGTTTCATGAATGTTTCGTGAAATAACCATGATTTAGCGAAGGTCTAGCTTAATTTTGATGTTTTGGTAGATATCAAGCTACTTTCACTGCGAAACACGTTATTTCGATGTATTTCATCGTTTCATGAATGTTTCGTGAAATAACCATTGCTTAGCGAAGATTAAGCTCAATTTTGATGTATTCATCGATATCTAGCTACTTTCACTGCGAAACACGTTATTTCGTTGAATTTCATCGATTCATGAATGTTTCGTAAAATAACCATGATTTAGCAATGATTTAGCTTAACTTTGATGATTTCGTAGATATCAAGCTACTTTCACAGCGAAACACGTTATTTCGATGTATTTCATCGTTTCATGAATGTTTCGTGAAATAACCATTGCTTAGCGAAGATTAAGCTTAATTTTGATGTTTTCATCGATATCTAGCTACTTTCACTGAAAACACGTAATTTCGTTGAATTTCATCGTTTCATGAATGTTTCGTGAAATAACCATGATTTAGCTAAGATTAAGCTTAATTTTGATGTTTTCATAGATATCAAGCTTCTTTCACTGAAAACACGTAATTTCGTTGAATTTCATCGTTTCATGAATGTTTCGTGAAATAACCATGATTTAGCTAAGATTAAGCTTAATTTTGATGTTTTCATAGATATCAAGCTTCTTTCACTGAAAACACGTAATTTCGTTGAATTTCATCGTTTCATGAATGTTTCGTGAAATAACCATGATTTAGCGAAGATTAAGCTTAATTTTGATGTTTTCATGGATATCTAACTACTTTCACTGCGAAACACGTTATTTCGATTAATTTCATCGTTAAATGAATGTTTCGTAAAATAACCATGATTTAGCGAAGATTTAGCTTAATTTTGATGTTTTCATCGATGTCTAGCTACTTTCACTGCGAAACACTTTTTTTCGTTGAAATTCATCGTTTCATGAATGTTTCGTGAAATAACCATGATTTGGCGAAGGTTTAGCTTAATTTTGATGTTTTCATAGATATCAAGCTACTTTTACTGCGAAACACGTTATTTCGATGTATTTCATCGTTTCATGAATGTTTCGTGAAATAACCATGTTTTAGCGAAGATTTAGCTTAATTTTGATGTTTTCATAGATATCAAGCTACTTTCACTGCGAAACACGTTATTTCGTTGAATTTCATCGTTTCATGAATGTTTCGTGAAATAACCATGATTTAGCGAAGATTTAGCTTAATTTTGATGTTTTCATAGATATCAAGCTACTTTCACTGCGAAACACGTTATTTCGATGTATTTCATCGTTTCATGAATGTTTCGTGAAATAACCATTGCTTAGCGAAGATTAAGCTTAATTTTGATGTTTTCATAGATTTCAAGCTGCTTTCACTGCGAAACACGTTATTTCGTATAATTTCATCGTTTCACGGATGTTTCGTGAAATAACCATTGCTTAGCGAAGATTAAGCTTAATTTTGGTGTTTTCTTGGATATCTAACTACTTTCACTGCGAAACACGTTATTTCGTTGAATTTCCTCGTTTCATGAATGTTTCGTGAAATAACCATGATTTAGCGAAGGTCTAGCTTAATTTTGATGTTTTCATGGATATCTAACTACTTTCACTGCGAAACACGTTATTTTGTTTAATTTCATCGTTTAATGAATGTTTCGTGAAATAACCATGATTTAGCGAAGATTTAGCTTAATTTTGATGTTTTCATAGATATCAAGCTACTTTCACTGAAAACACGTAATTTCGTAGAATTTCATCGTTTCATGAATGTTTCGTGAAATAACCACGATTTAGCGACGATTAAGATCAATTCTGATGTTTTCATAGATATCAAGCTTCTTTCACTGAAAACACGTAATTACGTTGAATTTCATCGTTTCATGAATGTTTCGTGAAATAACCATGATTTAGCGAAGATTAAGCTTAATTTTGATGTTTTCATGGATATCTAACTACTTTCACTGCGAAACACGTTATTTCGTTTAATTTCATCGTTTAATGAATGTTTCGTGAAATAACCAAGTTTTAGCGAAGATTTAGCTCAATTTTGATGTTTTCATAGATATCAAGCTACTTTCACTGCGAAACACGTTATTTCGTTGAATTTCATCGTTTCATGAATGTTTCGTAAAATAACCATGATTTAGCGAAGATTTAGCTTAATTTAGATGATTTCATAGATATCAAGCTACTTTCACTGCGAAACACGTTATTTCGTTGAATTTCATCGTTTCATGAATGTTTCGTAAAATAACCATGATCGAAGATTTAGCTTAATTTTGATGATTTCATAGATATCAAGCTACTTACACTGCGAAACACGTTATTTCGTTGAATTTCATCGTTTCATGAATGTTTCGTGAAATAACCATTGCTTAGCGAAGATTAAGCTTAATTTTGATGTTTTCATGGATATCTAACTACTTTCACTGCGAAACACGTTATTTCGTTGAATTTCATCGTTTCGTGAATGTTTCGTGAAATAACCATGATTTAGCGAAGGTCTAGCTTAATTTTGATGTTTTGGTAGATATCAAGCTACTTTCACTGCGAAACACGTTATTTCGATGTATTTCATCGTTTCATGAATGTTTCGTGAAATAACCATTGCTTAGCGAAGATTAAGCTCAATTTTGATGTATTCATCGATATCTAGCTACTTTCACTGCGAAACACGTTATTTCGTTGAATTTCATCGATTCATGAATGTTTCGTAAAATAACCATGATTTAGCAATGATTTAGCTTAACTTTGATGATTTCATAGATATCAAGATACTTTCACTGCGGAACACGTTATTTCGTTGAATTTCATCGTTTCATGAATGTTTCGTGAAATCACCATTGCTTAGCGAAGATTAAGCTTAATTTTGATGTTTTCATGGATATCTAACTACTTTCACTGCGAAACACGTTATTTCGTTTAATTTCATCGTTTAATGAATGTTTCGTGAAATAACCAAGTTTTAGCGAAGATTTAGCTCAATTTTGATGTTTTCATAGATATCAAGCTACTTTCACTGCGAAACACGTTATTTCGTTGAATTTCATCGTTTCATGAATGTTTCGTAAAATAACCATGATTTAGCGAAGATTTAGCTTAATTTAGATATTTTCATAGATATCAACCTACTTTCACTGCGAAACACGTTATTTCGATTAATTTCATCGTTAAATGAATGTTTCGTAAAATAACCATAATTTAGCGAAGATTTAGCTTAATTTTGATGTTTTCATCGATGTCTAGCTACTTTCACTGCGAAACAATTTATTTCGTTGAATTTCATCGTTTCATGAATGTTTCGTGAAATAACCATGATTTAGCGAAGGTTTAGCTTAATTTTTATGTTTTCATAGATATCAAGGTACTTTTACTGCGAAACACGTTATTTCGTTGAATTTCATCGATTCATGAATGTTTCGTAAAACAACCATGCTTTAGCGAAGATTTAGCTCAATTTTGATGTTTTCATAGATATCTTGCTACTTTCACAGCGAAACACGTTATTCGTTGAATTTCATCGATTCATGAATGTTTCGTAAAATAACCATGATTTAGCGAAGATTTAGCTTAATTTTGATGTTTTCATAGATATCAAGCTATTTTCACTGCGAAACACGTTATTTCGTTGAATTTCATCGTTTCATGAATGTTTTGTGAAATAACCATGATTTAGCGAAGATTTAGCTTAACTTTGATGTTTTCATAGATATCAAGCTACTTTCACTGAAATCACGTAATTTCGTTGAATTTCATCGTTTCATGAATGATTCGTGAAATAACCACGATTTAGCGACGACTAAGATCAATTTTGATGTTTTCATAGATATCAAGCTTCTTACACTGAAAACACGTAATTTCGTTGAATTTCATCGTTTGATGAATGGTTCGTGAAATAACCATGATTTAGCGAAGATTAAGCTCAATTTTGATGTTTTCATAGATATCTAACTACTTTCACTGCGAAACACGTTATTTCGTTGAATTTCATCGATTCATGAGTGTTTCGTAAAATAACCATGATTTAGCAATGATTTAGCTTAACTTTGATGATTTCATAGATATCAAGATACTTTCACTGCGGAACAATTTATTTCGTTGAATTTCATCGTTTCATGAATGTTTCGTGAAATAACCACGATTTAGCGACGATTAAGCTCAATTTTTATGTTTTCATAGATATCAAGCTACTTTCACTGAAAACACGTAATTTCGTTGAATTTCATCGTTTAATGAATGTTTCGTGTAATAACCATGATTTAGCGAAGATTAAGCTTAATTTTGATGTTTTCATAGATATCAAGCTACTTTCACTGCGAAACACGTTATTTCGATGTATTTCATCGTTTCATGAATGTTTCGTGAAATAACCATTGCTTAGCGAAGATTAAGCTCAATTTTGATGTATTCATCGATATCTAACTACTTTCACTGCGAAACACGTTATTTCGTTGAATTTCATCGATTCATGAGTGTTTCGTAAAATAACCATGATTTAGCAATGATTTAGCTTAACTTTGATGATTTCATAGATATCAAGATACTTTCACTGCGGAACACGTTATTTCGTTGAATTTCATTGTTTCATGAATGTTTCGTGAAATCACCATTGCTTAGCGAAGATTAAGCTTAATTTTGATGTTTTCATGGATATCTAACTATTTTCACTGCGAAACACGTTATTTCGTTTAATTTCATCGTTTAATGAATGTTTCGTGAAATAACCAAGTTTTAGTGAAGATTTAGCTCAATTTTGATGTTTTCATAGATATCAAGCTACTTTCACTGCGAAACACTTTATTTCGATGAATTTCATCGTTTCATGAATGTTTCGTGAAATAACCATGATTTAGCGAAGGTTTAGCTTAATTTTGATGTTATCATAGGTATCAAGCTACTTTTACTGCGAAACACGTTATTTCGATGTATTTCATCGTTTCATGAATGTTTCGTGAAATAACCATGATTTAGCGAAGATTTAGCTTAATTTTGATGTTTTCATAGATATAAAGCTACTTTCACTGCGAAACACATAATTTCGTTGAATTTCATCGATTCATGAATGTTTCGTAGAACAACCATGATTTAGCGGAGATTTAGCATAATTTTGATGTTTTCATAGATATATTGCTACTTTCTCTGCGAAACACGTAATTTCGTTGAATTTCATCGATTCATGTATGTTTCGTAAAATAACCATGATTTAGCGAAGATTAAGCTTAATTTTGATGTTTTCATAGATTTCAAGCTGCTTTCACTGCGAAACACATTATTTCGATGTATTTCATCGTTTCATGAATGTTTCGTGAAACAACCATTGCTTAGCGAAGATTAAACTTAATTTTGATGTTTTCATCGATATCTAGCTACTTTCAGTGCGAAACACGTTATTACGTTGAATTTCATCGTTTCATGAATGTTTCGTGAAATAACCACGATTTAGCGACGATTAAGCTCAATTTTTATGTTTTCATAGATATCAAGCTACTTTCACTGAAAACACGTAATTTCGTTGAATTTCACCGTTTAATGAATGTTTCGTGAAATAACCATGATTTAGCGAAGATTAAGCTTAATTTTGATGTTTTCATAGATATCAAGCTACTTTCACTGCGAAACACGTTATTTCGTTGAATTTCATCGTTTCATGAATGTTTCGTGAAATAACCATGATTTAGCGAAGGTCTAGCTTAATTTTGATGTTTTCGTAGATATCAAGCTACTTTCACTGCGAAACACGTTATTTCGATGTATTTCATCGTTTCATGAATGTTTCGTGAAATAACCATTGCTTAGCGAAGATTAAGCTTAATTTTGATGTATTCATCGATATCTAGCTACTTTCACTGCGAAACACGTTATTTCGTTGAATTTCATCGATTCATGAATGTTTCGTAAAATAACCATGATTTAGCAATGATTTAGCTTAACTTTGATGATTTCATAGATATCAAGATACTTTCACTGCGGAACACGTTATTTCGTTGAATTTCATCGTTTCATGAATGTTTCGTGAAATCACCATTGCTTAGCGAAGATTAAGCTTAATTTTGATGTTTTCATGGATATCTAACTACTTTCACTGCGAAACACGTTATTTCGTTTAATTTCATCGTTTAATGAATGTTTCGTGAAATAACCAAGTTTTAGCGAAGATTTAGCTCAATTTTGATGTTTTCATAGATATCAAGCTACTTTCACTGCGAAACACGTTATTTCGTTGAATTTCATCGTTTCATGAATGTTTCGTAAAACAACCATGATTTAGCGAAGATTTAGCTAAATTTAGATGTTTTCATAGTTATCAACCTACTTTCACTGCGAAACTCTTTATTTCGTTGAATTTCATCGTTTCATGAATGTTACGTGAAATAACCATGATTTAGCGAAGGTTTAGCTTAATTTTGATGTTATCATAGATATCAAGCTACTTTTACTGCGAAACACGTTATTTCGATGTATTTCATCGTTTCATGAATGTTTCGTGAAATAACCATGATTTAGCGAAGATTTAGCTTAATTTTGATGTTTTCATAGATATAAAGCTACTTTCACTGCGAAACACGTTATTTCGTTGAATTTCATCGATTCATGAATGTTTCGTAAAACAACCATGATTTAGCGGAGATTTAGCATAATTTTGATGTTTTCATAGATATCTTGCTACTTTCTCTGCGAAACACGTTATTACGTTGAATTTCATCGATTCATGTATGTTTCGTAAAATAACCATGATTTAGCGAAGATTAAGCTTAATTTTGATGTTTTCATAGATATCAAGCTACTTTCCGTGCGAAACATGTTATTTTGTTGAATTTCATCGATTCAAGAATGTTTCGTGATGCAACCATGATTTAGCGTAGATATGGCTTAATTTTGATATTTTCATGGATATCTAACTACTTTCACTGCGAAACTTCTTATTTCGTAGAATTTCATCGTTTCATGTATGTTTCGTGAAATCACCATTGCTTAGCGAAGATTAATCTTAATTTTGATGTTTTCATGGATATGTAACTACTTTCACTGCGAAACACATTATTTCGTTTAATTTCATCGTTTAATGAATGTTTCGTGAAAGAACCATGATTTAGCGAAGATTTAGCTTAATTCTGATGTTTTCATAGTTATCAAGCTACTTTCACTGAAAACACGTAATTTCGTTGAATTTCATCGTTTCATGAATGTTTCGTAAAATAACCATTGCTTAGCGAAGATTAAGCTTAATTTTGATGTTTTCATAGATATCAAGCTTCTTTCACTGAAAACACGTAATTTCGTTGAATTTCATCGATTCATGAATATTTCGTGAAATAACCATGATTTAGCGAAGATTAAGCATAATTTTGATGTTTTCATGGATATCTAACTACTTTCACAGCGAAACACGTTATTTCGTTTAATTTCATCGTTTAATGAATGTTTCGTGAAATAACCAAGTTTTAGCGAAGATTTAGCTCAATTTTGATGTTTTCATAGATATCAAGCTACTTTCACTGCGAAACACGTTATTTCGTTGAATTTCATCGTTTCATGAATGTTTCGTAAAATAATCATGATTTAGCGAAGATTTAGCTTAATTTAGATGATTTCATAGATATCAAGCTACTTTCACTGCGAAACACGTTATTTCGTTGAATTTCATCGTTTCATGAATGTTTCGTAAAGTAACCATGATTTAGCGAAGATATAGCTTAATTTTGATGTTTTCATAGATATCAAGCTACTTTCACTGCGAACACGTTATTTGGTTGAATTTCATCGTTTCATGAATGTTTCGTGAAATAACCATTGCTTAGCGAAGATTAAGCTTAATTTTGATGTTTTCATGGATATCTAACAACTTTCACTGCGAAACGCGTTATTTCGTTTAATTTCATCGTTAAATGATTGTTTCGTGAAATTACCAAGTTTTAGCGAAGATTTAGCTCAATTTTGATGTTTTCATAGATATCAAGCTACTTTCACTGCGAAACACGTTATTTCGTTGAATTTCAACGTTTCAGGAATGTTTCGTAAAATAACCATGATTTAGCGAAGATTTAGCTTAATTATGATGTTTTCATCGATATCTAGCTACTTTCACTGCGAAACACGTTATTTCGTTGAATTTCATCGTTTCATGATTGTTTCGTGAAATAACCATGAGTTAACGAAGGTCTAGCTTAATTTTGATGTTTTCGTAGATATCAAGCTACTTTCACTGCGAAACACGTTATTTCGATGTATTTCATCGTTTCATGAATATTTCGTGAAATAACCATTGCTTAGCGAAGATTAAGCTCAATTTTGATGTATTCATCGATATCTAGCTACTTTCACTACGAAACACGTTATTTCGTTGAATTTCATCGATTCATGAATGTTTCGTAATATAACCATGATTTAGCAATGATTTAGCTTTTCTTTGATGATTTCATAGATATCAAGCTACTTTCACTGAGGAACACGTTATTTCGTTGAATTTCATCGTTTCATGAATGTTTCGTGAAATCACCATTGCTTAGCGAAGATTAAGCTTAATTTTGATGTTTTCATGGATATGTAACTACTTTCACTGCGAAACACGTTATTTCGTTTAATTTCATCGTTTAATGAATGTTTCGTGAAATAACCAAGTTTTAGCGAAGATTTAGCTCTAATTTGATGTTTTCATAGATATCAAGCTACTTTCACTGCGAAACTCGTTATTTCGTTGAATTTCATCGTTTCATGAATGTTTCGTAAAATAACCATGATTTAGCGAAGATTTAGCTTAATTTAGTTGTTTTGATAGATATCAACCTACTTTCACTGCGAAACACTTTATTTCGTTGAATTTCATCGTTTCATGAATGTTTCGTGAAATAACCATGATTTAGCGAAGGTTTAGCTTAATTTTGATGTTATCATAGATATCAAGCTACTTTTACTGCGAAACACGTTATTTCGATGTATTTCATCGTTTCATGAATGTTTCGTGAAATAACCATGATTTAGCGAAGATTTAGCTTAATTTTGATGTTTTCATAGATATAAAGCTACTTTCACTGCGAAACACGTTATTTCGTTGAATTTCATCGATTCATGAATGTTTCGTAAAACAACCATGATTTAGCGGAGATTTAGCATAATTTTGATGTTTTCATAGATATCTTGCTACTTTCTCTGCGAAACACGTTATTTCGTTGAATTTCATCGATTCATGAATGTTTCGTAAAATAACCATGATTTAGCGAAGATTAAGCTTAATTTTGATGTTTTCATAGATTTCAAGCTGCTTTCACTGCGAAACACATTATTTCGATGTATTTCATCGTTTCATGAATGTTTCGTGAAACAACCATTGCTTAGCGAAGATTAAACTTAATTTTGATGTTTTCATCGATATCTAGCTACTTTCAGTGCGAAACACGTTATTACGTTGAATTTCATCGATTCATGAATGTTTCGTAAAATAACCATGATTTAGAGAAGATTTAGCTAAATTTTGATGATTTCATGGATATCTAACTACTTTCACTGCGAAACATTTTATTTCGTTGAATTTCATCGTTTCATGAATGTTTTGTGAAATAACCATGTTTTAGCGAAGATTCAGCTAAATTTTTATGTTTTCATAGATATCAAGCTACTTTCCGTGCGAAACATGTTATTTTGTTGAATTTCATCGATTCAAGAATGTTTCGTGATGCAACCATGATTTAGCGTAGATTTGGCTTAATTTTGATATTTTCATGGATATCTAACTACTTTCACTGCGAAACTTGTTATTTCGTTGAATTTCATCGTTTCATGAATGTTTCGTGATATAACCATGATTTAGCGAAGATTTAGCTTAATTTTGATTTTTTCATGGATATCCAGCTACTTTCACTGAAAACACGTAATTTCGTTGAATTTCATCTTTTCATGAATGTTTCGTGAAATAACCATGATTTAGCGAAGATTAAGCTTAATTATGATGTTTTCATAGATTTCAAGCTGCTTTCACTGCGAAACAGATTATTTCGTTGAATTTCATCGATTTATGAATGTTTGATAAAACAACCATGATTTAGCGGAGATTTAGCATAATTTTGATGTTTTCATAGATATCTTGCTACTTTCACAGCGAAACACGTTATTCGTTGAATTTCATCGATTCATGAATGTTTCGTAAAATAACCATGATTTAGCGAAGATTTAGCTTAATTTTGATGTTTTCATAGATATCAAGCTACTTTCACTGCGAAACACGTTATTTCGTTGAATTTCATCGTTTCATGAATGTTTCGTGAAATAACCATTGCTTAGCGAAGATTAAGCTTAATTTTGATGTTTTCATAGATATCAAGCTACTTTCACTGCGAAACACGTTATTTCGTTGAATTTCATCGTTTCATGAATGTTTCGTGAAATAACCATGATTTAGCGAAGATTTAGCTTAATTTTGATGTTTTCATGGATATCTAACTACTTTCACTGCGAAACACGTTATTTCGTTGAATTTCATCGTTTCATGAATGTTTTGTGAAATAACCATGTTTTAGCGAAGATTCAGCTAAATTTTTATGTTTTCATAGATATCAAGCTACTTTCCCTGCGAAACACGTTATTTTGTTGAATTTCATCGTTTCAAGAATGTTTCGTGATGCAACCATGATTTAGCGTAGATTTGGCTTAATTTTGATATTTTCATGGATATCTAACTACTTTCACTGCGAAACTCGTTATTTCGTTGAATTTCATCGTTTCATGAATGTTTCGTGAAATAACCATGATTTAGCGAAGATTTAGCTTAATTTTGATGTTTTCATGGATATCTAGCTACTTTCACTGAAAACACGTAATTTCGTTGAATTTCATCGTTTCATGAATGTTTCGTGAAATAACCATGATTTAGCGAAGATTAAGCTTAATTTTGATGTTTTCATAGATTTCAAGCTGCTTTCACTGCGAAACAGATTATTTCGTTGAATTTCATCGATTTATGTATGTTTGATGATACAACCATGATTTAGCGGAGATTTAGCTTAATTTTGATGTTTTCATAGATATAAAGCTACCTTCACTGCGAAACACGTCATTTCGTTGAATTTCATCGATCCATGAATGTTTCGTAAAACAACCATGTTTTAGCGTAGATTCAGCTAAATTTTTATGTTTTCATAGATATCAAGCTACTTTCCGTTCGAAACATGTTATTTTGCTGAATTTCATCGATTCAAGAATGTTTCGTGAAATAACCATGATTTAGCGAAGATTTAGCTTAATTTTGATGTTTTCATAGATATAAAGCTACCTTCACTGCGAAACACGTTATTTCGTTGAATTTCATCGATTCATGAATGTTTCGTAAAACAACCATGTTTTAGCGAAGATTTAGCTCAATTTTGATGTTTTCATAGATATCTTGCTACTTTCACAGCGAAACACGTTATTCGTTGTATTACATCGATTCATGAATGTTTCGTAAAATAACCATGATTTAGCGAAGATTTAGCTTAATTTTGATGTTTTCATAGATATCAAGCTATTTTCACTGCGAAACACGTTATTTCGTTGAATTTCATCGTTTCATGAATGTTTCTTGAAATAACCATGATTTAGCGAAGGTTTAGCTTAATTTTGTTGTTTTCATAGATATCAACCTACTTTCACTTCGGAACACGTAATTTCGATGTATTTCATCGTTTCATGAATGTTTCGTGAATTAACCATTGCTTAGCGAAGATTAAGCTTAATTTTGATGTTTTCATAGATATCAAGCTTCTTTCACTGAAAACACGTAATTTCGTTGAATTTCATCGTTTCATGAATGTTTCGTGAAATAACCATGATTTAGCGAAGATTAAGAATAATTTTGATGTTTTCATGGATATCTAACTACTTTCACTGCGAAACACGATATTTCGTTTAATTTCATCGTTTAATGAATGTTTCCTGAAATAACCAAGTTTTAGCGAAGATATAGCTCAATTTTGATGTTTTCATAGATATCAAGCTACTTTCACTGCGAAACACGTTATTTCGTTGAATTTCATCGTTTCATGAATGTTTCGTAAAATAACCATGGTTTAGCGAAGATTTAGCTTAATTTAGATGATTTCATAGATATCAAGCTACTTTCACTGCGAAACACTTTATTTCGTTGAATTTCATCGTTTCATGAATGTTTCGTAAAATAACCATGATTTAGCGAAGATTTAGCTTAATTTTGATGATTTCATAGATATCAAGCTACTTACACTGCGAAACACGTTATTTCGTTGAATTTCATCGTTTCATGAATGTTTCGTGAAATAAACATTGCTTAGCGAAAATTAAGCTTAATTTTGATGTTTTCATGGATATCTAACTACTTTCACGGCGAAACACGTTATTTCGTTTAATTTCATCGTTAAACGTATGTTTCGTGAAATTACCAAGTTTTAGCGAAGATTTAGCTCAATTTTGATGTTTTCATAGATATCAAGCTACTTTCACTGCGAAACACGTTATTTCGTTGAATTTCATCGTTTCAGGAATGTTTCGTAAAATAACCATGATTTAGCAAAGATTTAGCTTAATTATGATGTTTTCATCGATATCTAGCTACTTTCACTGCGAAACACGTTATTTCGTTGAATTTCATCGATTCATGAATGTTACGTGAAATAACCAAGTTTTAGCGAAGATTTAGCTCAATTTTGATGTTTTCATAGATATCAAGCTACTTTCACTGCGAAACACGTTATTTCGTTGAATTTCATCGTTTCATGAATGTTTCGTAAAATAACCATGATTTAGCGAAGATTTAGCTTAATTTAGATGATTTCATTGATATCAAGCTACTTTCACTGCGAAACACTTTATTTCGTTGAATTTCATCGTTTCATGAATGTATCGTAGAATAACCATGATTTAGCGAAGATATAGCTTAATTTCGATGATTTCATAGATATCAAGCTACTTACACTGCGAAACACGTTATTTCGTTGAATTTCATCGTTTCATGAATGTTTCGTGAAATAACTATTGCTTAGCGAAGATTAAGCTTAATTTTGATGTTTTCATGGATATCTAACTACTTTCACTGCGAAACACGTTATTTCGTTTAATTTCATCGTTAAATGAATGTTTCGTGAAATTACCAAGTTTTAGCCAAGATTTAGCTCAATTTTGATGTTTTCATCGATATCAAGCTACTTTCACTGCGAAACACGTTATTTCGTTGAATTTCATCGTTTCAGGAATGTTTCGTAAAATAACCATGATTTAGCGAAGATTTAGCTTAATTATGATGTTTTCTTCGATATCTAGCTACTTTCACTGCGAAAAACTTTATTTTGTTGAATTTCATCGTTTAATGAATGTTTCGTGAAATAACCACGATTTAGCGACGATTCAGCTCAATTTTTATGTTTTCATAGATATCAAGCTTTCACTGAAAACACGTAATTTCGTTGAATTTCATCGTTTAATGTATGTTTCGTGAAACAACCATGATTTAGCGAAGATTAAGCTTAATTTTGATGTTTTCATAGATATCAAGCTACTTTCACTGCGAAACACGTTATTTCGTTGAATTTCATCGTTTCATGAATGTTTCGTGAAATAACCATGATTTAGCGAAGGTCTTGCTTAATTTTGATGTTTTCATGGATATCTAACTACTTTCACTGCGAAACACGTTATTTCGTTAAATTTCATCGTTTAATGAATGTTTCGTGAAATAACCAAGTTTTAGCGAAGATTTAGCTCAATTTTGATGTTTTCATAGATATCAAGCTACTTTCACTGCGAAACACGTTATTTCGTTGAATTTCATCGTTTCATGAATGTTTCGTAAAATAACCATGATTTAGCGAAGATTTAGCTTAATTTAGATGTTTTCATAGATATCAACCTACTTTCACTGCGAAACACTTTATTTTGTTGAATTTCATCGTTTCATGAATGTTTCGTGAAATAACCATGATTTAGCGAAGGTTTAGCTTAATTTTGATGTTATCATAGATATCAAGCTACTTTAACTGCGAAGCACGTTATTTCGATGTATTTCATCGTTTCATGAATGTTTCGTGAAATAACCATGATTTAGCGAAGATTTAGCTTAATTTAAATGTTTTCATAGATATAAAGCTACTTTCACTGCGAAACACGTTATTACGTTTAATTTCATCGTTTCATGAATGTTTCGTGAAATAACCATGTTTTAGCGAAGATTTAGCTCAATTTTGATGATTTCATAGATTACAAGCTGCTCTCACTGCGAAACTCATTATTTCGATGTATTTCATCGTTAAATGAATGTTTCGTGAAACAACCATTGCTTAGCGAAGATTAAGCTTAATTTTGATGTTTTCATAGATATCTAGCTACTTTCAGTGCGAAACACGTTATTACGTTGAATTTCATCGATTCATGAATGTTTCGTAAAATTACCATTATTTAGAGAAGATTTAGATAAATTTTGATGATTTCACAGATATCTAGCTACTTTCACTGCGAAACACGTTATTTCGTTGAATTTCATTGTTTCGTGAATGTTTCGTGAAATAACCATGATTTAGCGGAGATTTAGCTCAATTTTGATGTTTTCATAGATATCAAGCTACTTTCACTGAAAACACGTAATTTCGTTGAATTTCATCGTTTCATGAATGTTTCGTGAAATAACCATGATTTAGCGAAGATTAAGCTTAATTTTGATGTTTTCATAGATTTCAAGCTGCTTTCACTGCGAAACACATTATTTCGATGTATTTCATCGTTTCATGAATGTTTCGTGTAACAACCATTGCTTAGCGAAGATTAAGCTTAATTTTGATGTTTTCATGCATATCTGACTACTTTCACTGCGAACCATTTTATTTCGTTGAATTTCATCGTTTCACGAATGTTTTGTGAAATAACCATGTTTTAGCGAAGATTCAGCTAAATTTTTATGTTTTCATAGATATCAAGCTACTTTCCCTGCGAAACATGTTATTTTGTTGAATTTCATCGATTCAAGAATGTTTCGTGAAACAACCATGATTTAGCGAAGATTTAGCTTAATTTTGATGATTTCATGGATATCCAGCTACTTTCACTGCGAAACACGTTATTTCGATGTATTTCATCGTTTCATGAAAGTTTCGTGAAATAACCATTGCTTAGCGAAGATTAAGCTTAATTTTGATGTTTTCATCGATATCTAGCTACTTTCACTGAAAACACGTAATTTCGTTGAATTTCATCGATTCATGAATGTTTCGTGAAATAACCATGATTTAGCGAAGATTAAGCTTAAATTTGATGTTTTCATAGATTTCAAGCTGCTTTCACTGCGAAACACATTATTTCGTTGAATTTCATCGATTCATGAATGTTTCGTAAAATAGCCATGATTTAGCGAAGATTTAGCTTAATTTTGATGTTTCCATAGATATCAAGCTAGTTTCACTGCGAAACATGTTATTTCGTGAATTTCATCGTTTCATGAGTGTTTCGTGAAATAACCAATGTTTAGCGAAGATTAATCTTAATTTTGATGTTTTCATGGATATCTAACTACATTCACTGAATACACGTAATTTCGTTGAATTTCATCGTTTAATGAATGTTTCGTGAAATAACCATGATTTAGCGAAGGTTTAGCTTAATTTTGATGTATTCATCGATATCTAGCCACTTTCACTGCGAAACACGTTATTTCGTTGAATTTCATCGATTCATGATGTTTCGTAAAATAACCATGATTTAGCGAAGATTTCGCTTAATTTAGATGTTTTCATAGATATCAAGTTACTTTCACTGCGAAACACTCTATTTCGTTAAATTTCATCGATTCATGAATGTTTCGTGAAATAACCATGTTTTAGCGAAGATTCAGCTAAATTTTTATGTTTTCATAGATATCAAGCTTGTTTCCCTGCGAAACATGTTATTTTGTTGAATTTCATCAATTCAAGAATGTTTCGTGATGCAACCATGATTTAGCGTAGTTTTGGCTTAATTTTGATATTTTCATGGATATCTAACTACTTTCACTGCGAAACTCGTTATTTCGTTGAATTTCATCGTTTCATGAATGTTTCGTAAAATAACCATGATTTAGCGCAAATTTAGCTTAATTTCGATGTTTTCATAGATATCAAGCAACTTTCACTGCGAAACACGTTATGTCGATGTATTTCAACGTTTCATGAATGTTTCGTGAAATAACCATTGCTTAGCGAAGATTCAGTTTAATTTTGATGTTTTCAACGATATCTAGCTACTTTCACGGCGAAACACGTTATTTCGTTGAATTTCATCGATTCAAGAGTGTTTCGTAAAATAACCATGTTTTAGAGAAGATTTAGCTAAATTTTGATGATTTCATAGATATCTAGCTACTTACACTGCGAAACACGTTATTTCGTTGAATTTGATTGTTTCGTGAATGTTTCCTGAAATAACCATTGTTTAGCGAAGATTAAGCTTAATTTTGATGTTTTCATGGATATCTAACTACTTTCACTGCGAATCATTTTATTTCGTTGAATTTCATCGTTTCATGAATGTTTTGTGAAATAACCATGTTTTAGCGAAGATTCAGCTAAATTTTTATGTTTTCATAGATATCAAGCTTCTTTCCCTGCGAAACATGTTATTTTGTTGAATTTCATCAATTCAAGAATGTTTCGTGATGCAACCATGATTTAGCGTAGATTTGTTTTAATTTTGATATTTTCATGGATATCTAACTACTTTCACTACGAAACTCGCTATTTCGTTGAATTTCATCGTTTCATGAATGTTTCGTGATATAACCATGATTTAGCGAAGATTTAGCTTAATTTTGATGTTTTCATGGATATCCAGCTACTTTCACTGAAAACACGTAATTTCGTTGAATTTCATCTTTTCATGAATGTTTCGTGAAATAACCATGATTTAGCGAAGATTAAGCTTGATTTTGATGTTTTCATAGATTTCAAGCTGCTTTCACTGCGAAACACATTATTTCGTTGAATTTCAACGATTTATGAATGTTTGATAAAATAACCATGATTTAGCGGAGATTTAGCATAATTTTGATGTTTTCATAGATATCTTGCTACTTTCACAGCGAAACACGTTATTCGTTGAATTTCATCGATTCATGAATGTTTCGTAAAATAACCATGATTTTGCGAAAATTTAGATTAATTTCGATGTTTTCATAGATATCAAGCTACTTTCACTGCGAAACACGTTATGTCGATGTATTTCAACGTTTCATGAATGTTTCGTGAAATAACCATTGCTTAGCGAAGATTCAGCTTAATTTTGATGTTTTCAACGATATCTAGCTACTCAGAGCGAAACACGTTATTTCGTTGAATATCATCGATTCAAGAGTGTTTCGTAAAATAACCATGATTTAGCGAAGATTTAGCTTAATTTTGATGATTTCATAGATATCAAGCTACTTTCACAGCGAAACACGTTATTTCGTTGAATTTCATCGTTTCATGAATGTTTCGTGAAATAACCATTGCTTAGCGAAGATTTAGCTTAATTTTGATGTTTTCATAGATATCAAGCTACTTTCAGTGCGAAACACGTTATTACGTTGAATTTCATCGATTCATGAATGTTTCGTAAAATAACCATTATTTCGAGAAGATTTAGGTAAATTTTGATGATTTCACAGATATCTATCTACTTTCACTGCGAAACACGTTATTTCTTTGAATTTCATTGTTTCGTGAATGTTTCGTGAAATAACCATGATTTAGCGGAGATTTAGCTCAATTTTGATGTTTTCATAGATATCAAGCTACTTTCACTGAAAACACGTAATTTCGTTGAATTTCATCGTTTCATGAATGATTCGTGAAATAACCATGATTTAGCGAAGATTGAGGTTAATTTTGATGTTTTCATAGATTTCAAGCTGCTTTCACTGCGAAACACATTATTTCGATGTATTTCATCGTTTCATGAATGTTTCGTGACACAACCATTGCTTAGCGAAGATTAAGCTTAATTTTGATGTTTTCATGCATATCTAACTACTTTCTCTGCGAACCATTTTATTTCGTTGAATTTCATTGTTTCATGAATGTTTTGTGAAATAACCATGTTTTAGCGAAGATTCAGCTAAATTTTTATGTTTTCATAGATATCAAGCTACTTTCCCTGCGATACATGTTATTTTGTTGAATTTCATCGATTCAAGAATGTTTCGTGATGCAACCATGATTTAGCGTAGATTTGGCTTAATTATGATATTTTCATGGATATCTAACTACTTTCACTGCGAAACTCGTTATTTCGTTGAATTTCATCGTTTCATGAATGTTTCGTGAAACAACCATGATTTAGCGAAGATTTAGCTTAATTTTGATGTTTTCATGGATATCCAGCTACTTTCACTGCGATACACGTTATTTCGATGTATTTCATCTTTTCATGAAGGTTTCTAGAAATAACCATTGCTTAGCGAAGATAAAGCTTAATTTTGATGTTTTCATAGATTTCAAGCTGCTTTCACTGCGAAACACATTATTTCGTTGAATTTCATCGATTTATGAATGTTTCCTAAAACAACCATGATTTAGCGGAGATTTAGCATAATTTTGATGTTTTCATAGATATCTTGCTACTTTCACTGCGAATCACGTTATTTCGTTGAATTTCATTGATTCATGAATGTTTCGTAAAATAACCATGTTTTAGCGAAGATGTAGCTTAATTTTGTAGTTATCAAGCTACTTTCACTGCGAAACACGTTATTTTGTCGAATTTCATCGTTTCACGAATGTTTCGTCAATTAACCGTGATTTATCGAAGATTTAGCTTAATTTTCATGTTTTCGTAGATATCAAGCTACTTTCACTGCGAAACACGTTATTTCGTTGAATTTCATCGTTTCATGAATGTTTCGTGGAATAACCATGTGTTAGCGAATATTAAGCTTAATTTTGATGTTGTCATATATAACATGCTACTTTCACTGCGATATACGTTATTTCGTTGAATTTCATCGTTTAAATGAATGTTTCGTGAAATAACCAAGTTTTATAGCGAAGCATCAGTCTACTTTGATGTTTTATAGATATCAAGCTACTTTAAACACGCTACTTCGTTGAATTTTATCGTTTCATGAATGTTTCGTAAAATAACCACGTATTAGCGAAGATTTAGCTCAGTCGAGATGCTTCAGTATATCAACCTACTTTCACTGCGAAACACTTTATTTCGTCGAATTTCATCGTTTCATGAATGTTTCGTGAAATAACCATGACTCAGTGAAGTATCAGCTTAATTTTGATGTTATCATAGATATCAAGCTACTTTAACTGCGAAGTAGGTTATTTCGATGTATTTTTATTGTTTCATGAATGTTTCGTGAAACAATTGATTGCTTAGCGAAGATTAAGCTTAATTTTGATGTTTTCATGCATATCTAACTACTTTCTCTGCGAACCATTTTATTTCGTTGAATTTCATTGTTTCATGAATGTTTTGTGAAATAACCATGTTTTAGCGAAGATTCAGCTAAATTTTTATGTTTTCATAGATATCAAGCTACTTTCCCTGCGATACATGTTATTTTGTTGAATTTCATCGATTCAAGAATGTTTCGTGATGCAACCATGATTTAGCGTAGATTTGGCTTAATTTTGATATTTTCATGGATATCTAACTACTTTCACTGCGAAACTCGTTATTTCGTTGAATTTCATCGTTTCATGAATGTTTCGTGAAATAACCATTGCTTAGCGAAGATTTAGCTTAATTTTGATGTTTTCATGGATATCCAGCTACTTTCACTGCGATACACGTTATTTCGTTTAATTTCATCGTTTAATGAATGTTTCGTGAAATAACCAAGTTTTAGCGAAGATTTAGCTCAATTTTGATGTTTTCATAGATATCAAGCTACTTTCACTGCGAAACACGTTATTTCGTTGAATTTCATCGTTTCATGAATGTTTCGTAAAATAACCATGATTTAGCGAAGATTTAGCTTAATTTAGATGTTTTCATAGATATAAAGCTACTTTCACTGCGAAACACGTTATTTCGTTGAATTTCATCGATTCATGAATGTTTCGTAAAACAACCATGGTTTAGCGGAGATTTAGCATAATTTTGATGTTTTCATAGATATCTTGCTACTTTCTCTGCGAAACACGTTATTTCGATGAATTTCATCGATTCATGTATGTTTCGTAAAATAACCATGATTTAGCGAAGATTAAGCTTAATTTTGATGTTTTCATAGGATATCTAGCTACTTTCACTGCGAAACACGTTATTTCGTTGAATTTCATTGTTTCGTGAATGTTTCGTGAAATAACCATGATTTAGAGGAGATTTAGCTCAATTTTGATGTTTTCATAGATATCAAGCTACTTTCACTGAAAACACGTAATTTCGTTGAATTTCATCGTTTCATGAAGGTTTCTAGAAATAACCATTGCTTAGCGAAGATTAAGCTTAATTTTGATGTTTTCATAGATATCTTGCGACTTTCACTGCGAAACACGTTATTTCGTTGAATTTCATTGTTTCGTGAATGTTTCGTGAAATAACCATGTTTTAGCGAAGATGTAGCTTAATTTTGATGTTTTCATAGATATCAACCTACTTTCACTGCGAAACACGTTATTACGTTTAATTTCATCGTTTCATGAATGTTTCGTGAAATAACCATGTTTTAGCGAAGATTTAGCTCAATTTTGATGATTTCATAGATTACAAGCTGCTCTCACTGCGAAACACATTATTTCGATGTATTTCATCGTTAAATGAATGTTTCGTGAAACAACCATTGCTTAGCGAAGATTAAGCTTAATTTTGATGTTTTCATCGATATCTAGCTACTTTCAGTGCGAAACACGTTTTTACGTTGAATTTCATCGATTCATGAATGTTTCGTAAAATAACCATTATTTAGAGAAGATTTAGATAAATTTTGATGAATTAACAAATATCTAGCTACTTTCACTGCGAAACACGTTATTTCGTTGAATTTCATTGATTCGTGAATGTTTCGTGAAATAACCATGATTTAGCGGAGATTTAGCTCAATTTTGATGTTATCATAGATATCAAGCAACTTTCACTGAAAACACGTAATTTCGTTGAATTTCATCGTTTCATGAATGTTTCGTGAAATAACCATGATTTAGCGAAGATTAAGCTTAATTTTGATATTTTCATAGATTTCAAGCTGCTTTCACTGCGAAACACATTATTTCGATGTATTTCATCGTTTCATGAATGTTTCGTGTAACAACCATTGCTTAGCGAAGATTAAGCTTAATTTTGATGTTTTCATGCATATCTGACTACTTTCACTGCGAACCATTTTATTTCGTTGAATTTCATCGTTTCATGAATGTTTTGTGAAATAACCACGTTTTAGCGAAGATTCAGCTAAATTTTTATGTTTTCATAGATATCAAGCTACTTTCCCTGCGAAACATGTTATTTTGTTGAATTTCATCGATTCAAGAATGTTTCGTGATGCAACCATGATTTAGCGTAGATTTGGCTTAATTTTGATATTTTCATGGATATCTAACTACTTTCACTGCGAAACTCGTTATTTCGTTGAATTTCATCGTTTCATGAATGTTTCGTGAAACAACCATGATTTAGCGAAGATTTAGCTTAATTTTGATGTTTTCATGGATATCCAGCTACTTTCACTAGAAACGCGTTATTTCGATGTATTTCATCGTTTCATGAAGGTTTCTACAAATAACCATTGCTTAGCGAAGATTAAGCTTAATTTTGATGTTTTCATAGATATCTTACTACTTTCACTGCGAAACACGTTATTTCGTTGAATTTCATTGATTCATGAATGTTTCGTAAATAACCATGTTTTAGCGAAGATGTAGCTTAATTTTGATGTTTTCATAAATATCAACCTACTTTCACTGCGAAACACGTTATTACGTTTAATTTCATCGTTTCATGAATGTTTCGTGAAATAACCATGTTTTAGCGACGATTTAGCTCAATTTTGATGTTTTCATAGATTTCAAGCTGCTTTCACTGCGAAACAAATTATTTCGATGTATTTCATCGTTTCATGAATGTTTCGTGAAACAACCATTGCTTAGCGAAGATTAAGCTTAATTTTGATGTTTTCATGCATATCTAACTACTTTCACTGCGAACCATTTTAATTCGTTGAATTTCATCGTTTCACGAATGTTTTGTGAAATAACCATGTTTTAGCGAAGATTCAGCTAAATTTTCATGTTTTCATAGATATCAAGCTACTTTCCCTGCGAAACATGTTATTTCGATGTATTTCATCATTTAATGAATGTTTCGTGAAACAACCATTGCTTAGCGAAGATTAAGCTTAATTTTGATGTTTTCATCGATATCTAGCTACTTTCAGTGCGAAACACGTTATTACGTTGAATTTCATCGATTCATGAATGTTTCGTAAAATAACCATTATTTAGCGGAGATTTAGCTCAATTTTGATGTTTTCATAGATATCAAGCTACTTTCACTGAAAACACGTAATTTCGTTGAATTTCATCGTTTCATGAATGTTTTGTGAAATAACCATGTTTTAGCGAAGATTCAGCTAAATTTTAATGTTTTCATAGATATCAAGCTACTTTCCCTGCGAAACATGTTATTTTGTTGAATTTCATCGATTCAAGAATGTTTCGTGATGCAACCATGATTTAGCGTAGATTTGGCTTAATTTTGATATTCTCATGGATATCTAACTACTTTCACTGCGAAAATCGTTATTTCGTTGAATTTCATCGTTTCATGAATGTTTCGTGAAACAACCATGATTTAGCGAAGATATAGCTTAATTTTGGTGTTTTCATGGATATCCAGCTATTTTCACTGCGAAGCACGTTATTTCGATGTATTTCATCGTTTCATGAAAGTTTCTAGAAATAACCATTGCTTAGCGAAGATTAAGCTTAATTTTGATGTTTTCATTGATATCTTGCTACTTTCACTGCGAAACACGTTATTTCGTTGAATTTCATTGATTCATGAATGTTTCGTAAATAACCATGTTTTAGCGAAGATGTAGCTTAATTCTGATGTTTTCATAGATATCAACCTACTTTCACTGCGAAACACGTTATTGCGTTTAATTTCATCGTTTCATGAATGTTTCGTGAAATAACCATGTTTTAGCGAAGATTTAGCTCAATTTTGATGATTTCATAGATTACAAGCTGCTCTCACTGCGAAACACATTATTTCGATGTATTTCATCGTTTAATGAATGTTTCGTGAAACAACCATTGCTTAGAGAAGATTAAGCTTAATTTTGATGTTTTCATCGATATCTAGCTACTTTCAGTGCGAAACACGTTATTACGTTGAATTTCATCGATTCATGAATGTTTCGTAAAATAACCATTATTTAGAGAAGATTTAGATAAATTTTGATGATTTCACAGATATCTAGCTACTTTCACTGCGAAACACGTTATTTCGTTGAATTTCATTGTTTCGTGAATGTTTCGTGAAATAACCATGATTTAGAGGAGATTTAGCTCAATTTTGATGTTTTCATAGATATCAAGCTACTTTCACTGAAAACACGTAATTTCGTTGAATTTCATCGTTTCATGAAGGTTTCTAGAAATAACCATTGCTTAGCGAAGATTAAGCTTAATTTTGATGTTTTCATAGATATCTTGCGACTTTCACTGCGAAACACGTTATTTCGTTGAATTTCATTGATTCATGAATGTTTCGTAAAATAACCATTATTTAGAGATGATTTAGATAAATTTTGATGATTTCACAGATATCTAGCTACTTTCACTGCGAAACACGATATTTCGTTGAATTTCAATGTTTCGTGAATGTTTCGTGAAATAACCATGATTTAGCGGAGATTTAGCTCAATTTTGATGTTTTCATAGATATCAAGCTACTTTTACTGAAAACACGTAATTTCGTTGAATTTCATCGTTTCATGAATGTTTCGTGAAATAACCATGATTTAGCGAAGATTAAGTTTAATTTTGATGTTTTCATAGATTTCAAGCTGCTTTCACTGCGAAACACATTATTTCAATGTATTTCATCGTTTCATGATTGTTTCGTGAAACAACCATTGCTTAGCGTAGATTAAGCTTAATTTTGATGTTTTCATACATTTCAAGCTACTTTCACTGCGAAACTCTTTATTTCGTTGAATTTCATCGTTTCATGAATGTTTCGTGAAATAACCATGTTTTAGCGAAGATTCAGCTAAATTTTTATGTTTTCATAGATATCAACCTACTTTCCCTGCGAAACATGTAATTTTGTTGAATTTCATGGATTCAAGAATGTTTCGTGATGCAACCATGATTTAGCGTAGATTTGGCTTAATTTTGATATTTTCATGGATATCTAACTACTTTCACTGCGAAACTCGTTATTTCGTTGAATTTCATCGTTTCATGAATGTTTCGTGAAACAACCATGATTTAGCGAAGATTTAGCTTAATTTTGATGTTTTCATGGATATCCAGCTACTTTCACTGCGAAACACGTTATTTCGATGTATTTCATCGTTTCATGAAGGTTTCTAGAAATAACCATTGCTTAGCGAAGATTAAGCTTAATTTTGATGTTTTCATAGATATCTTGCTACTTTCACTGCGAAACACGTTATTTCGTTGAATTTCATTGATTCATGAATGTTTCGTAAATAACCATGTTTTAGCGAAGATGTAGCTTAATTTTGATGTTTTCATAGATATCAACCTACTTTCACTGCGAAACACGTTATTACGTTTAATTTCATCGTTTCATGAATGTTTCGTGAAATAACCATGTTTTAGCGAAGATTTAGCTCAATTTTGATGATTTCATAGATTACAAACTGCTCTCACTGCGAAACACATTATTTCGATGTATTTCATCGTTAAATGAATGTTTCGTGAAACAACCATTGCTTAGCGAAGATTAAGCTTAATTTTGATGTTTTCATCGATATCTAGCTACTTTCAGTGCGAAACACGTTTTTACGTTGAATTTCATCGATTCATGAATGTTTCGTAAAATAACCATTATTTAGAGAAGATTTAGATAAATTTTGATGAATTAACAAATATCTAGCTACTTTCACTGCGAAACACGTTATTCGCGTTGAATTTCATTGATTCGTGAATGTTTCGTGAAATAACCATGATTTAGCGGATATTTAGCTCAATTTTGATGTTATCATAGATATCAAGCAACTTTCACTGAAAACACGTAATTTCGTTGAATTTCATCGTTTCATGAATGTTTCGTGAAATAACCATGATTTAGCGAAGATTAAGCTTAATTTTGATATTTTCATAGATTTCAAGCTGCTTTCACTGCGAAACACATTATTTCGATGTATTTCATCGTTTCATGAATGTTTCGTGTAACAACCATTGCTTAGCGAAGATTAAGCTTAATTTTGATGTTTTCATGCATATCTGACTACTTTCACTGCGAACCATTTTATTTCGTTGAATTTCATCGTTTCATGAATGTTTTGTGAAATAACCACGTTTTAGCGAAGATTCAGCTAAATTTTTATGTTTTCATAGATATCATGCTACTTTCCCTGCGAAACATGTTATTTTGTTGAATTTCATCGATTCAAGAATGTTTCGTGATGCAACCATGATTTAGCGTAGATTTGGCTTAATTTTGATATTTTCATGGATATCTAACTACTTTCACTGCAAAACTCGTTATTTCGTTGAATTTCATCGTTTCATGAATGTTTCGTGAAACAACCATGATTTAGCGAAGATTTAGCTTAATTTTGATGTTTTCATGGATATCCAGCTACTTTCACTGCGAAACACGTTATTTCGTTGAATTTCATGGTTTCATGAATGTTTCGTAAATAACCATGTTTTAGCGAAGATGTAGCTTAATTTTGATGTATTCATAGATATCAACCTACTTTCACTGCGAAACACGTTATTAAGTTTAATTTCATCGTTTAATGAATGTTTCGTGAAATAACCATGTTTTAGCGAAGATTTAGCTTAATTTTGATGTTTTCATAGATATAAAGCTGCTTTCACTGCGAAACACATTATTTCGATGTATTTCATCGTTTAAAGAATGTTTCGTGAAACAACCATTGCTTAGCGAAGATTAAGCTTAATTTTGATGTTTTCATCGATATCTAGCTACTTTCACTGCGAAACACGTTATTACGTTGAATTTCATCGATTCATGAATGTTTCGTAAAATAACCATTATTTAGAGAAGATTTAGGTAAATTTTGATGATTTCACAGATATCTAGCTACTTTCACTGCGAAACACGTTATTTCGTTGAATTTCATTGTTTCGTGAATGTTTCGTGAAATAACCATGATTTAGCGGAGATTTAGCTCAATTTTGATGTTTTCATAGATATCAAGCTACTTTCACTGAAAACACGTAATTTCGTTGAATTTCATCGTTTCATGAATGTTTCGTGAAATAACCATGATTTAGCGAAGATTAAGGTTAATTTTGATGTTTTCATAGATTTCAAGCTGCTTTCACTGCGAAAACATTATTTCGATGTATTTCATCGTTTCATGAATGTTTCGTGAAATAACCATGATTTAGCGGAGTTTTAGCATAATTTTGATGTTTTCATAGATATCTTGCTACTTTCACTGCGAAACACGTTATTTCGTTGAATTTCATTGATTCATGAATGTTTCGTAAATAACCATGTTTTAGCGAAGATGTAGCTTAATTTTGATGTTTTCATAGATATCAACCTACTTTCACTGCGAAACACGTTATTGCGTTTAATTTCATCGTTTCATGAATGTTTCGTGAAATAACCATGTTTTAGCGAAGATTTAGCTCAATTTTGATGATTTCATAGATTACAAGCTGCTCTCACTGCGAAACACATTATTTCGATGTATTTCATCGTTTAATGAATGTTTCGTGAAACAACCATTGCTTAGAGAAGAATAAGCTTAATTTTGATGTTTTCATCGATATCTAGCTACTTTCAGTGCGAAACACGTTATTACGTTGAATTTCATCGATTCATGAATGTTTCGTAAAATAACCATTATTTAGAGAAGATTTAGATAAATTTTGATGATTTCACAGATATCTAGCTACTTTCACTGCGAAACACGTTATTTCGTTGAATTTCATTGTTTCGTGAATGTTTCGTGAAATAACCATGATTTAGAGGAGATTTAGCTCAATTTTGATGTTTTCATAGATATCAAGCGACTTTCACTGAAAACACGTAATTTCGTTGAATTTCATCGTTTCATGAAGGTTTCTAGAAATAACCATTGCTTAGCGAAGATTAAGCTTAATTTTGATGTTTTCATAGATATCTTGCGACTTTCACTGCGAAACACGTTATTTCGTTGAATTTCATTGATTCATGAATGTTTCGTAAATAACCATGTTTTAGCGAAGATGTAGCTTAATTTTGATGTTTTCATAGATATCAACCTACTTTCACTGCGAAACACGTTATTACGTTTAATTTCATCGTTTCATGAATGTTTCGTGAAATAACCATGTTTTAGCGAAGATTTAGCTCAATGTTGATGTTTTCATAGATTTCAAGCTGCTTTCACTGCGAAACACATTATTTCGATGTATTTCATCGTTTAATGAATGTTTCGTGAAACAACCATTGCTTAGCGAAGATTAAGCTTAATTTTGATGTTTTCATCGATATCTAGCTACTTTCAGTGCGAAACACGTTATTACGTTGAATTTCATCGATTCATGAATGTTTCGTAAAATAACCATTATTTAGAGATGATTTAGATAAATTTTGATGATTTCACAGATATCTAGCTACTTTCACTGCGAAACACGTTATTTCGTTGAATTTCATTGTTTCGTGAATGTTTCGTGAAATAACCATGATTTAGCGGAGATTTAGCTCAATTTTGATGTTTTCATAGATATCAAGCTACTTTCACTGAAAACACGTAATTTCGTTGAATTTCATCGTTTCATGAATGTTTCGTGAAATAACCATGATTTAGCGTAGATTAAGGTTAATTTTGATGTTTTCATAGATTTCAAGCTGCTTTCACTGCGAAACACATTATTTCGATGTATTTCATCGTTTCATGAATGTTTCGTGAAACAACCATTGCTTAGCGAAGATTAAGCTTAATTTTGATGTTTTCATGCATATCTAACTACTTTCACTGCGAACCATTTTAATTCGTTGAATTTCATCGTTTCATGAATGTTTTGTGAAATAACCATGTTTTAGCGAAGATTCAGCTAAATTTTCATGTTTTCATAGATATCAACCTACTTTCCCTGCGAAACATGTTATTTCGATGTATTTCATCATTTAATGAATGTTTCGTGAAACAACCATTGCTTAGCGAAGATTAAACTTAATTTTGATGTTTTCATCGATATCTAGCTACTTTCAGTGCGAAACACGTTATTACGTTGAATTTCATCGATTCATGAATGTTTCGTAAAATAACCATGATTTAGAGAAGATTTAGCTAAATTTTGATGATTTCATAGATATCTAGCTTCTTTCACTGCGAAACACGTTATTTCGTTGAATTTCATTGTTTCGTGTATTTTTCGTGAAATAACCATTGTTTAGCGAAGATTAAGCTTAATTTTAATGTTTTCATGGATATCTAACTGCTTTCACTGCGAAACATTTTATTTCGTTGAATTTCATCGTTTCATGAATGTTTTGTGAAATAACCATGTTTTAGCGAAGATTCAGCTAAATTTTTATGTTTTCATAGATATCAAGCTACTTTCCCTGCGAAACATGTTATTTTGTTGAATTTCATCGATTCAAGAATGTTTCGTGATGCAACCATGATTTAGCGTAGATTTGGCTTAATTTTGATATTTTCATGGATATCTAACTACTTTCACTGCGAAACTCGTTATTTCGTTGAATTTCATCGTTTCATGAAAGTTTCGTGAAACAACCATGATTTAGCGAAGATTTAGCTTAATTTTGATGTTTTCATGGATATCCAGCTACTTTCACTAGAAACACGTTATTTCGATGTATTTCATCGTTTCATGAAGGTTTCTACAAATAACCATTGCTTAGCGAAGATTAAGCTTAATTTTGATGTTTTCATAGATATCTTACTACTTTCACTGCGAAACACGTTATTTCGTTGAATTTCATTGATTCATGAATGTTTCGTAAATAACCATGTTTTAGCGAAGATGTAGCTTAATTTTGATGTTTTCATAAATATCAACCTACTTTCATTGCGAAACACGTTATTACGTTTAATTTCATCGTTTCATGAATGTTTCGTGAAATAACCATGTTTTAGCGACGATTTAGCTCAATTTTGATGTTTTCATAGATTTCAAGCTGCTTTCACTGCGAAACAAATTATTTCGATGTATTTCATCGTTTAATGAATGTTTCGTGAAACAACCATTGCTTAGCGAAGATTAAGCTTAATTTTGATGTTTTCATCGATATCTAGCTACTTTCAGTGCGAAACACGTTATTACGTTGAATTTCATCGATTCATGAATGTTTCGTAGAATAACCATTATTTAGAGAAGATTTAGGTAAATTTTGATGATTTCACAGATATCTAGCTACTTTCACTGCGAAACACGTTATTTCGTTGAATTTCATTGTTTCGTGAATGTTTTGTGAAATAACCATGATTTAGCGGAGATTTAGCTCAATTTTGATGTTTTCATGGATATCAAGCTACTTTCACTGAAAACACGTAATTTCGTTGAATTTCATCGTTTCATGAATGTTTCGTGAAATAACCATGATTTAGCGAAGATTAAGGTTAATTTTGATGTTTTCTTAGATTTCAAGCTGCTTTAACTGCGAAACACATTATTTCGATGTATTTCATCGTTTCATGAATGTTTCGTGAAACAACCATTGCTTAGCGAAGATTAAGCTTAATTTTGATGTTTTCATGCATATCTAAGAACTTTCACTGCGAACCATTTTATTTCGTTGAATTTCATCGTTTCAGGAATGTTTTGTGAAATAACCATGTTTTAGCGAAGATTCAGCTAAATTTTTATGTTTTCATAGATATCAAGCTACTTTCCCTGCGAAACAAGTTATTTTGTTGAATTTCATCGATTCAAGAATGTTTCGTGATGCAACCATGATTTAGCGTAGATTTGGCTTAATTTTGATATTCTCATGGATATCTAACTACTTTCACTGCGAAACTCGTTATTTCGCTGAATTTCATCGTTTCTGAATGTTTCGTGAAACAACCATGATTTAGCGAAGATTTAGCTTAATTTTGATGTTTTCATGGATATCCAGCTTCTTTCACTGCGAAGCACGTTATTTCGATGTATTTCATCGTTTCATGAAGGTTTCTAGAAATAACCATTGCTTAGCGAAGATTAAGCTTAATTTTGATGTTTTCATAGATATCTTGCTACTTTCACTGCGAAACACGTTATTTCGTTGAATTTCATTGATTCATGAATGTTTCGTAAATAACCATGTTTTAGCGAAGATGTAGCTTAATTTTGATGTTTTCATAGATATCAACCTACTTTCACTGCGAAACACGTTATTACGTTTAATTTCATCGTTTCATGAATGTTTCGTGAAATAACCATGTTTTAGCGAAGATTTAGCTCAATTTTGATGATTTCATAGATTACAAGCTGCTCTCACTGCGAAACACATTATTTCGATGTATTTCATCGTTTATTGAATGTTTCGTGAAACAACCATTGCTTAGCGAAGATTAAGCTTAATTTTGATGTTTTCATCGATATCTAGCTACTTTCAGTGCGAAACACGTTATTACGTTGAATTTCATCGATTCATGAATGTTTCGTAAAATAACCATTATTTAGAGAAGATTTAGATAAATTTTGATGATTTCACAGATATCTAGCTACTTTCACTGCGAAACACGTTATTTCGTTGAATTTCATTGTTTCGTGAATGATTCGTGAAATAACCATGATTTAGCGGAGATTTAGTTCAATTTTGATGTTTTCATAGATATCAAGCTACTTTCACTGAAAACACGTAATTTCGTTGAATTTCAACGTTTCATGAATGTTTCGTGAAATAACCATGATTTAGCGAAGATTAAGCTCAATTTTGATGTTTTCATTGATTTCAAGCTGCTTTCACTGCGAAACACATTATTTCGTTCAATTTCATCGATTTATGAATGTTTCCTAAAACAACCATGATTTAGCGGAGATTTAGCATAATTTTGATGTTTTCATAGATATCTTGCTACTTTCACTGCGAATCACGTTATTTCGTTAAATTTCATTGATTCATGAATGTTTCGTAAAATAACCATGTTTTAGCGAAGATGTAGCTTAATTTTGATGTTTTCATAGATATCAACCTACTTTCACTGCGAATCACGTTATTACGTTTAATTTCATCGTTTCATGAATGTTTCGTGAAATAACCATGTTTTAGCGAAGATTTAGCTCAATTTTGATGTTTTCATAGATTTCAAGCTGCTTTCACTGCGAAACACGTTATTACATTGAATTTCATCGATTCATGAATGATTCGTAAAATAACCATTATTTAGAGAAAATTTAGGTAAATTTTGATGATTTCACAGATATCTAGCTACTTTCACTGCGAAACACGTTATTTCGTTGAATATCATTGTTTCGTGAATGTTTCGTGAAATATCCATGATTTAGCGGAGATTTAGCTCAATTTTGATGTTTTCATATATATCAAGCTAGTTTCACTGAAAACACGTAATTTCGTTGTATTTCATCGTTTCATGAATGTTTCGTGAAATAACCATGATTTAGCGAAGATTAAGGTTAATTTTGATGTTTTCATAGATTTCAAGCTGCTTTCACTGCGAAACACATTATTTCGATGTATTTCATCGTTTCATGAATGTTTCGTGAAACAACCATTGCTTAGCGAAGATTAAGCTTAATTTTGATGTTTTCATGCATATCTAACTACTTTCACTGCGAACCATTTTATTTCGTTGAATTTCATCGTTTCATGAATGTTTTGTGAAATAACCATGTTTTAGCGAAGATTCAGCTTAATTTTTATGTTTTCATAGATATCAAGCTACTTTCCCTGCGAAACATGATATTTTGTTGAATTTCATCGATTCAAGAATGTTTCGTGATGCAACCATGATTTAGCGTAGATTTGGCTTAATTTTGATATTTTCATGGATATCTAACTTCTTTCACTGCGAAACTCGTTATTTCGTTGAATTTCATCGTTTCATGAATGTTTCGTGAAACAACCATGATTTAGCGAAGATTTAGCTTAATTTTGATGTTTTCATGGATATCCAGCTACTTTCACTGCGATACACGTTATTTCGATGTATTTCATCGTTTCATGAAGGTTTCTAGAAATAACCATTGCTTAGCGAAGGTTAAGCTTAATTTTGATGTTTTCATAGATTTCAAGCTGCTTTCACTGCGAAACACATTATTTCGTTGAATTTCATCGATTTATGAATGTTTCCAAAAACAACCATGATTTAGCGGAGATTTAGCATAATTTTGATGTTTTCATAGATATCTTGCTACTTTCACTGCGAATCACGTTATTTCGTTAAATTTCATTGATTCATGAATGTTTCGTAAAATAACCATGTTTTAGCGAAGATGTAGCTTAATTTTGATGTTTTCATAGATATCTTGCTACTTTCACTGCGAATCACGTTATTTCGTTAAATTTCATTGATTCATGAATGTTTCGTAAAATAACCATGTTTTAGCGAAGATGTAGCTTAATTTTGATGTTTTCATAGATATCAACCTACTTTCACTGCGAAACACGTTATTACGTTTAATTTCATCGTTTCATGAATGTTTCGTGAAATAACCATGTTTTAGCGATGATGTAGCTTAATTTTGATGTTTTCATAGATATCAACCTACTTTCACTGCGAAACACGTTATTACGTTTAATTTCATCGTTTCATGAATGTTTCGTGAAATAACCATGTTTTAGCGAAGATTTAGCTCAATTTTGATGATTTCATAGATTTCAAGCTGCTCTCACTGCGAAACACATTATTTCGATGTATTTCATCGTTAAATGAATGTTTCGTGAAACAACCATTGCTTAGCGAAGATTAAGCTTAATTTTGATGTTTTCATCGATATCTAGCTACTTTCAGTGCGAAACACGTTATTACGTTGAATTTCATCGATTCATGAATGTTTCGTAAAATAACCATTATTTAGAGAAGATTTAGATAAATTTTGATGATTTCACAGATATCTAGCTACTTTCACTGCGAAACACGTTATTTCGTTGAATTTCATTGTTTCGTGAATGTTTCGTGAAATAACCATGATTTAGCGGAGATTTAGCTCAATTTTGATGTTTTCATAGATATCAAGCTACTTTCACTGAAAACACGTAATTTCGTTGAATTTCATCGTTTCATGAATGTTTCGTGAAATAACCATGATTTAGCGAGATTAAGCTTAATTTTGATGTTTTCATAAATTTCAAGCTGCTTTCACTGCGAAACACATTATTTCGATGTATTTCATCGTTTCATGAATGTTTCGTGAAACAACCATTGCTTAGCGAAGATTAAGCTTAATTTTGATGTTCTCATGCATATCTAACTACTTTCACTGCGAAACATTTTATTTCGTTGAATTTCATCGTTTCATGAATGTTTTGTGAAGTAACCATGTTTTAGCGAAGATTCAGCTAAATTTTTATGTTTTCATAGATATCAACCTACTTTCCCTGCGAAACATGTTATTTTGTTGAATTTCATGGATTCAAGAATGTTTCGTGATGCAACCATGATTTAGCGTAGATTTGGCTTAATTTTGATATTTTCATGGATATCTAACTACTTTCACTGCGAAACTAGTTATTTCGTTGAATTTCATCGTTTCATGAATGTTTCGTGAAACAACCATGATTTAGCGAAGATTTAGCTTAATTTTGATGTTTTCATGGATATCCAGCTACTTTCACTGCGATACACGTTATTTCGATGTATTTCATCGTTTCATGAAGGTTTCTAGAAATAACCATTGCTTAGCGAAGATTAAGCTTAATTTTGATGTTTTCATAGATATCAACCTACCTTCACTGCGAAACACGTTATTACGTTTAATTTCATCGTTTCATGAATGTTTCGTGAAATAACCATGTTTTAGCGAAGATTTAGCTCAATTTTGATGATTTCATAGATTTCAAGCTGCTCTCACTGCGAAACACATTATTTCGCTGTATTTCATCGTTAAATGAATGTTTCGTGAAACAACCATTGCTTAGCGAAGATTAAGCTTAATTTTGATGTTTTCATCGATATCTAGCTACTTTCAGTGCGAAACACGTTATTACGTTGAATTTCATCGATTCATGAATGTTTCGTAAAATAACCATTATTTAGAGAAGATTTAGATAAATTTTGATGATTTCACAGATATCTAGCTACTTTCACTGCGAAACACGTTATTTCGTTGAATTTCATTGTTTCGTGAATGTTTCGTGAAATAACCATGATTTAGCGGAGATTTAGCTCAATTTTGATGTTTTCATAGATATCAAGCTACTTTCACTGAAAACACGTAATTTCGTTGAATTTCATCGTTTCATGAATGTTTCGTGAAATAACCATGATTTAGCTTAATTTTGATGTTTTCATAAATTTCAAGCTGCTTTCACTGCGAAACACATTATTTCGATGTATTTCATCGTTTCATGAATGTTTCGTGAAACAACCATTGCTTAGCGAAGATTAAGCTTAATTTTGATGTTCTCATGCATATCTAACTACTTTCACTGCGAAACATTTTATTTCGTTGAATTTCATCGTTTCATGAATGTTTTGTGAAGTAACCATGTTTTAGCGAAGATTCAGCTAAATTTTTATGTTTTCATAGATATCAACCTACTTTCCCTGCGAAACATGTTATTTTGTTGAATTTCATGGATTCAAGAATGTTTCGTGATGCAACCATGATTTAGCGTAGATTTGGCTTAATTTTGATATTTTCATGGATATCTAACTACTTTCACTGCGAAACTAGTTATTTCGTTGAATTTCATCGTTTCATGAATGTTTCGTGAAACAACCATGATTTAGCGAAGATTTAGCTTAATTTTGATGTTTTCATGGATATCCAGCTACTTTCACTGCGATACACGTTATTTCGATGTATTTCATCGTTTCATGAAGGTTTCTAGAAATAACCATTGCTTAGCGAAGATTAAGCTTAATTTTGATGTTTTCATAGATATCAAGCTACTTTCACTGCGAAACACGTTATTACGTTTAATTTCATCGTTTCACGAATGTTTCGTGAAATAACCATGTTTTAGCGAAGATTTAGCTCAATTTTGATGATTTCATAGATTTCAAGCTGCTCTCACTGCGAAACACATTATTTCGATGTATTTCATCGTTAAATGAATGTTTCGTGAAACAACCATTGCTTAGCGAAGATTAAGCTTAATTTTGATGTTTTCATCGATATCTAGCTACTTTCAGTGCGAAACACGTTATTACGTTGAATTTCATCGATTCATGAATGTTTCGTAAAATAACCATTATTTAGAGAAGATTTAGATAAATTTTGATGATTTCACAGATATCTAGCTACTTTCACTGCGAAACACGTTATTTCGTTGAATTTCATTGTTTCGTGAATGTTTCGTGAAATAACCATGATTTAGCGGAGATTTAGCTCAATTTTGATGTTTTCATAGATATCAAGCTACTTTCACTGAAAACACGTAATTTCGTTGAATTTCATCGTTTCATGAATGTTTCGTGAAATAACCATGATTTAGCGAAGATTAAGCTTAATTTTGATGTTTTCATTGATTTCAAGCTGCTTTCACTGCGAAACACATTATTTCGTTCAATTTCATCGATTTATGAATGTTTCCTAAAACAACCATGATTTAGCGGAGATTTAGCATAATTTTGATGTTTTCATAGATATCTTGCTACTTTCACTGCGAATCACGTTATTTCGTTAAATTTCATTGATTCATGAATGTTTCGTAAAATAACCATGTTTTAGCGAAGATGTAGCTTAATTTTGATGTTTTCATAGATATCAACCTACTTTCACTGCGAAACACGTTATTACGTTTAATTTCATCGTTTCATGAATGTTTCGTGAAATAACCATGTTTTAGCGAAGATTTAGCTTAATTTTGATGTTTTCATAGATTTCAAGCTGCTTTCACTGCGAAACACATTATTTCGATGTATTTCATCGTTTCATGAATGTTTCGTGTAACAACCATTGCTTAGCGAAGATTAAGCTTAATTTTGATGTTTTCATGCATATCTAACTACTTTCACTGCGAACCATTTTATTTCGTTGAATTTCATCGTTTCATGAATGTTTTGTGAAATAACCATGTTTTAGCGAAGATTCAGCTAAATTTTTATGTTTTCATAGATATCAAGCTACTTTCCCTGCGAAACATGTTATTTTGTTGAATTTCATCGATTCAAGAATGTTTCGTGATGCAACCATGATTTAGCGTAGATTTGGCTTAATTTTGATATTTTCATGGATATCTAACTACTTTCACTGCGAAACTCGTTATTTCGTTGAATTTCATCGTTTCATGAATGTTTCGTGAAACAACCATGATTTAGCGAAGATTTAGCTTAATTTTGATGTTTTCATGGATATCCAGCTACTTTCACTAGAAACGCGTTATTTCGATGTATTTCATCGTTTCATGAAGGTTTCTACAAATAACCATTGCTTAGCGAAGATTAAGCTTAATTTTGATGTTTTCATAGATATCTTACTACTTTCACTGCGAAACACGTTATTTCGTTGAATTTCATTGATTCATGAATGTTTCGTAAATAACCATGTTTTAGCGAAGATGTAGCTTAATTTTGATGTTTTCATAAATATCAACCTACTTTCATTGCGAAACACGTTATTACGTTTAATTTCATCGTTTCATGAATGTTTCGTGAAATAACCATGTTTTAGCGACGATTTAGCTCAATTTTGATGTTTTCATAGATTTCAAGCTGCTTTCACTGCGAAACAAATTATTTCGATGTATTTCATCGTTTAATGAATGTTTCGTGAAACAACCATTGCTTAGCGAAGATTAAGCTTAATTTTGATGTTTTCATCGATATCTAGCTACTTTCAGTGCGAAACACGTTATTACGTTGAATTTCATCGATTCATGAATGTTTCGTAAAATAACCATTATTTAGAGAAGATTTAGGTAAATTTTGATGATTTCACAGATATCTAGCTACTTTCACTGCGAAACACGTTATTTCGTTGAATTTCATTGTTTCGTGAATGTTTCGTGAAATAACCATGATTTAGCGGAGATTTAGCTCA
>JAUCRC010000110.1:0-57121 GCA_032399595.1 Tetragonula carbonaria
TATGAAGTATGATGAACGATGAAGGATTAACGATGTATAACTTATGATATATGGTGTATGATGTATGACGTATGATGTATGAAGTATGATGAATGACGTATGATGAACGATGAACGTTGTATGATGTATGATGTATGATTTATAATGTATGATGTATGATGTACGATGTATGCTGTATGATGTATGTTGTATGATGGACGATGTATGATGAACGATGTTTGATGGACGATGTATGACTGACGATGTATGATGAACGATGTGTGTTGAACGATTTATGATGTACGATGAAGGATGACTGATGAATGATGACCGATCTATGATGTACGATGTATGAAGACCGATGTATGATGCCCGATGTATGATGAACGATGAACGGTATATTATGAATGATGTATGATTTATGATGTATGATGTATGATGTATGATGTATGATGTATGATGTATGATGTATGTCGTATGATGTATGATGAACGATGAACGATGTATTATGTGTGATGTTTGATGTATGATGTATGTTGACCGATGTACGATGAACGAAGTAAGATTTACGATGTATGATGAACGATCTGTGATTTACGATGTATGGTCTATGATGTATGATGTGTGACATAAGACGCATGATGTATGAAGTATGATGTATCATGTATCATGTGTGATGAATGATGTATGATGTATTATGTATGATGTTTGAGGAATTATGTATGATGAACGGTGTATGATGTATGAATTATAATGTATGATGTATGATGTATGGTGTATGATGTGTGATGTATGATGAACGATATATTATGAAAAATGTATGATGAACGATGTATGATGGACGATGTATGATGAACGACGTATGATGGTCGATGTATGATGAACCATGTATGATGAACGATGTATTATGTACGATGTATTACGACCGATGTATGATGACCGATGTATCATGAACGATGTACGATATATAAAGTATGACGCTTGATTTATGATGTATGATGTATGATGTATGATATATGATTTATGAGGTATGATGTATGTTGTATGATGAACGATGAACGATGTATGATATATAATGTATGATCTATGACGTATGATGTATGACGTATGATGAACGATGTATGATGAACGTGTATGATGAACGATTTATGATGAGCGATGTATGATGGTCGATGTATGATGAACAATATTTGATGAACGATGTATGAGGAACAATGTATGACAACCGAAGTATGATGACCGATTTACGATGTATGATGTATGGCGTATGATTTATGATGTGTGATGTATGATGTATGATGTATGATGTATGAGGTATGACGTATGACGTATGATGAACGATGAATAATGAACGAAGTATGACGATCGATGTATGATGAACGATGTATGATGAACGATTTATGATGAACAATGCATGATGCCTGATGTATGATGAACGATGTACGATGTATGATATATAATGTACGATTTATGATGTATGATGTAAGATATGTGATGTATGATGTATGATGTATTATGTATGATGTATGATGTATGATATATGAAGAAGGGTGGACGATGTATGATGTATGCTGCATGACACATGATGGCCGATGTATGGTGAACGATGAACGATTATTGATGTATGATGTATGATGTATGATGTATGAATTATGATGTATGATGTATGATATATAATGTCTGATGTATGATGTATGAAGAACGATGGACGATGTTTGATGTATGAGGTGTGATGTATGATGTTTGATGTATGATGTATGATGTATGATGTAAGATGTATGATGAATGATGTATGATGTATAGTGAACGATATTTGACGAACGATGTATGATGAACGATGTATGATGAACGATGTATGATGAACGAAGTATGATGATCGATGCATGATGAACAATGTATGATGAACGATGTTTGAAGAACGATGAATGACGTATGATGTACGACGTATGATGTATGATGTATGATGTATGATGTATTATGAACGATGTATGATGTATGAAGTACAATATATGTTGTATGATGTATGGTGTATGATGTATGATGTATGATTAACGATATATGATGAACGACGTATGATGAGCGACGGTTGATGAACGATATATGATGATCGATGTATGATGAACGATGTATGACGTTCGACGCATGATGACCGATGTATGGTGAACGATGAACGATATATGATGTATGATGAATGATTCAAGATGTATGATGTATGATGTATGATGTATGATTTATGATGTATGAAGAAGGGTGGACGATGTATGATGTATGATAAACGATGCTTGACGAACGATGTATGATGAACGATGTATGAAGAATGATGTATGATCAACGATGTATGATGAACGATGTATGATTATCGATGAATGATGTACAATATATTATGAACGATGTTTGATCAACGATGTATGACGTATTATGTATGATGTATGACGTATGATGTATGATGTTTGATGTACGATGTATGATGAACGATGTATTATGAACAATATATGATGAACGATGTTTGATGAACGATGTATGATGGATGACGTATGATTTATGACGTATGATGTGTGATGCTAGATGTATGATGTATGGTGAACTATGTATGATGTATGAAGAAAAATATATGTTGTATGATGTACGGTGTATGATGTATGATGTATGATTAACGACATATGATAATCGACGTATGATGAACGATGATTGATGAACGATATATGATGATCGATGTATGATGAGCGATGTATGATGATCGACGAATGATGAACGATGAATGACAACTGATGACCGATGTATGGTGAACGATGCACGATATATGATGTTTGATGTATGATTTATGATGTATGAAGTATGATGAACGATATTTGACGAACGATGCATGATGAACGATGTATGAAGTATGATGTATGATGAACGATGTATGATGATGGATGAATGATGACCAATTTATTATGAACGATGTTTGATCAACGATGTATGACGTATGATGTATGATGTATGACGTATGATGAATGATGTATGTTGAACGATGTATGATGGACGATGTATGATGTATGAAGTATAATATATGTTGTATGATGTATGGTGTATGATGTATGATGTATGATGTATGATGTATGATGTATGATGTATGGTGTATGATGTGTAATGAACCATGTTTGACGAACGATGTATGATGAACGATGTATGATGAACGATGTATGATGAGCGACGAATGATGAACGATGTATGAAAACCGATGACCGATATATGGTGAACGATGAACGATATATGATGTATGACGTATGATATATGATGTATGATGTATGATGTTTGACGTATGATGTATGACGTATGAAGAACGGTGGACGATGTATGATGTATGACGTTTGATGTATGATGTATGATGCATGATGTATGATGAATGACGTATGATGAACGATGAACGTTGTATGATGTATGACGTATGATTTATCATGATGGATATATGATGTAAGATGTATGCTGTATGATGTATGTTGGATGATGGACGATATATGATGAACGATGTATGGTGAACTATGTATGATGGACGATGTATGATGAACGATGTATGATGAACGGTGTATGATAAATGATGTATGGTATATGATGTAGGATGTTAGCTGAACGACGTATGAGCAAGATGTATGACGCACGATGTGTGATGTACGTTATATGTTGATAGATATATGATGAACAATGTATGACAACCGATGACCGATGTATGGTGAACGATGAACGATATATGTTGTATGATGTATGATTTATGGTGTATGACGTATGAAGTATGATGTATGATGTATTATGTGTGATGTATGATGT
The DNA here is from genome assembly GCA_032399595.1 of Tetragonula carbonaria. Taxonomy (NCBI): domain Eukaryota; kingdom Metazoa; phylum Arthropoda; class Insecta; order Hymenoptera; family Apidae; genus Tetragonula; species Tetragonula carbonaria. The sequence continues at coordinate 3,787 of JAUCRC010000110.1, forward strand.
ATGATGTATGAAGAACGATGGACGATGTATGATGTATGATGTATGATGTATGACTTATGATGTATGATGCATGACGTTTGATGTATGACGTATGATGTTCGATGTGTGATGTACGAAGTGTGAAGAACGATGTATGATGGACGATGTATGTTGAACGATGTATGTTGTACGATGTATGATGGACGATTTATGATGAACGATGTATGATGAACGATGTATGATGAACGATGGACGATGAACGATGCATGGTGAACGATGTATGATGATCGACGAATGATGAACGATGTATGACAACCGATGACAGATGTATGGTGAACGCTGAACGATATATGATTTATGATGTATTATTTTCAGATGTATGATGTATGATGTATGATGTATGATGTATGATGTATGTAGAACGATGGAATATGTATGATGTATGATGTATGATGAACGATGTATGATGGACGATGTATGATGAACGATGTATGACGAGCGATGTATGACGAAGGTTGTATGATAAATGATGTATGGTATATGATGTAGGATGTAAGCTGAACGACATATAAGGAAGATGTATGATGGACGATGTATGATGAACGGTATATGTTGATAGAATTATGATGAACGATGTATGAAAACCGATGAACGATGTATCATATATGATGAGCGATGTTTGACGAACGATGCCGGATGATCGATGTATGAAGTATGATGTATGATGAACGATGTATGATGATGGATGTATGATGACCAATTTATTGTGAACGATGTTTGATCAACGATTATGACGTATGATGTATGATGTATGACGTATGATGTATGATGTATGATGCATGATGTATGATGTATGACGTACGATATATGATGTATGATGTATGAACTATGATGGATGATGTATGATGTATGATACATGGTGCATGAAGTATGATGTATGATGAATGATGAACGATGAACGATGAACGACGTATGACGTATGATGTATGATATATGATGAATGATGTATAATGTATGATGTATGATGTATGATTTATGATGTATGATGTACTATGAACGATGTATGATGAACGATGTATGATGAACGATGTATGATATACGATGTATGTTGAACAACGTATGGTGTTTGACGTATGAAGTATGATGAACGATGGAGGATTAACGATGTATAACTTATGATATATGGTGTATGATGTATGACGTATGATGTATGAAGTATGATGAATGACGTATGATGAACGATGAACGTTGTATGATATATGATGTATGATTTATAATGTATGATGTATGATGTACGATGTATGCTGTATGATGTATGTTGTATGATGGACGATGTATGATGAACGATGTTTGATGAACGATGTATGATTGACGATGTATGATGAACGATATATGATGAACGATGAAGGATGACTGATGAATGATGAACGATCTATGATGTACGATGTATGAAGACCGATGTATGATGCCCGATGTATGATGAACGATGAACGATATATTATGAATGATGCATGATTTATGATGTATGACGTATGATGTATGATGTATGATATATGACGTATGTTGACCGATGTACGATGAACGAATTAAGATGTACTATGTATGATGAACGATCTGTGATTTACGATGTATGGTCTATGATGTATGATGTGTGACATAAGATGCATGATGTATGAAGTATGATGTATCATGTATCATTTGTGATGAATGATGTATGATGTATTATGTATGATGTTTGAGGAATAATGTATGATGAACGGTGTATGATGTATGAATTATAATGTATGATGTATGATGTATGGTGTATGATGTATGATGTATGATGAACGATATATTATGAAAAATGTATGATGAACGATGTATGATGGACGATGTATGATGAACGACGTATGATGGTCGATGTATGATGAACCATGTATGATGAACGATGTATTGTGTACGATGTATGACGACCGATGTATGATGACCGATGTATCATGAACGATGTACGATATATAAAGTATGACGCTTGATTTATGATGTATGATGTATGATGTATGATATATGATTTATGAGGTATGATGTATGTTGTATGATGAACGATGAACGATGTATGATATATGATGTATGAGTTATGACGTATGATGTATGACGTATGATGAACGATGTATGATGAACGTGTATGATGAACGATTTATGATCAGCGATGTATGATGGTCGATGTACGATGAACAATATTTGATGAACTATGTACGAGGAACAATGTATGACAACCGAAGTATGATGACCGATTTACGATGTATGATGCATGGCGTATGATTTATGATGTGTGATGTATGATGTATGATGTATGATGTATGAGGTATGACGTATGACGTATGATGAACGATGAATAATGAACGAAGTATGACGATCGATGTATGATGAACGAAGTATGATGAACGATTTATGATGAACAATGCATGATGCCTGATGTATGATGAACGATGTACGATGTATGATCTATGATGTACGATTTATGATGTATGATGTAAGATATGTGATGTATGATGTATGATGTATTATGTATGATGTATGATGTACGATATATGAGGAAGGGTGGACGATGTATGATGTATGCTGCATGAGTCATGATGACCCATGTATGGTGAACGATGAACGATTAATGATGTATGATGTATGATGTATGATGTATGATTTATGATGTATGATGTATGACATATAATGTCTGATGTATGATGTATGAAGAACGATGGACGATGTTTGATGTATGAGGTGTGATGTATGATGTTTGATGTATGATGTATGATGTATGATGTAAGATATATGATGAATGATGTATGATGTATAATGAACGATATTTCACGAACGATGTATGATGAACGATGTATGATGAACGATGTATGATGAACGAAGTATGATGATCGATGCATGATGAACAATGTATGATGAACGATGTTTGAAGTACGATGAATGACGTATGATGTACGACGTATGATGTATGATGTATGATGTATGATGTATTATGAACGATGTATGATGTATGAAGTACAATATATGTTGTATGATGTATGGTGTATGATGTATGATGTATGATTAACGATATATTATGAACGACGTATGATGAGCGACGGTTGATGAACGATATATGATGATCGATGTATGATGAACGATGTATGACGTTCGACGCATGATGACCGATGTATGGTGAACGATGCACGATATATGATGTATGATGAATGATTCAAGATGTATGATATATGATGTATGATGTATGATTTATGATGTATGAAGAAGGGTGGACGATGTATGATGTATGATAAACGATGCTTGACGAACGATGTGTGATGAACGATGTATGAAGAATGATGTATGATGATCGATGCATGATGAACGATGTGTGATGATCGATGAATGATGTACAATATATTATGAACGTGGTTTGATCAACGATGTATGACGTGTGATGTATGATGTATGACGTATGATGTATGATGTTTGATGTACGATGTATGATGAACGATGTATTATGAACAATATATGATGAACGATGTTTGATGAACGATGTATGATGGATGACGTATGATTTATGACGTATGATGTGTGATGCTAGATGTATGATGTATGGTGAACTATGTATGATGTATGAAGAAAAATATATGTTGTATGATGTACGGTGTATGATGTATGATGTATGATTAACGACGTATGATAATCGACGTATGATGAACGATGATTGATGAACGATATATGATGATCGATGTATGATGAGCGATGTATGATGATCGACGAATGATGAACGATGAATGACAACTGATGACCGATGTGTGGTGAACGATGAACGATATATGATGTATGATGTATGATTTATGATGTATGAAGTATGATGAACGATATTTGACGAACGATGCATGATGAACGATGTATGAAGTATGATGTATGATGAACGATGTATGATGATGGATGAATGATGACCAATTTATTATGAACGATGTTTGATCAACGATGTATGACGTATGATGTATGATGTATGACGTATGATGAATGATGTATGATGAACGATGTATGATGGACGATGTATGATGTATGAAGTATAATATATGTTGTATGATGTATGGTGTATGATGTATGATGTATGATGTATGATGTATGATGTATGATGTATGGTGTATGATGTGTAATGAACCATGTTTGACGAACGATGTATGATGAACGATGTATGATGAACGATGTATGATGAGCGACGAATGATGAACGATGTATGAAAACCGATGACCGATATATGGTGAACGATGAACGATATATGATGTATGACGTATGATATATGATGTATGATGTATGATGTTTGACGTATGATGTATGACGTATGAAGAACGGTGGACGATGTATGATGTATGACGTTTGATGTATGATGTATGATGCATGATGTATGATGAATGACGTATGATGAACGATGAACGTTGTATGATGGATGACGTATGATTTATCATGATGGATATATGATGTAAGATGTATGCTGTATGATGTATGTTGGATGATGGACGATATATGATGAACGATGTATGGTGAACTGTGTATGATGGACGATGTATGATGAACGATGTATGATGAACGGTGTATGATAAATGATGTATGGTATATGATGTAGGATGTTAGCTGAACGACGTATGAGCAAGATGTATGACGCACGATGTGTGATGTACGTTATATGTTGATAGATATATGATGAACAATGTATGACAACCGATGACCGATGTATGGTGAACGATGAACGATATATGTTGTATGATGTATGATTTATGGTGTATGACGTATGAAGTATGATGTATGATGTATTATGTGTGATGTATGATGTATGATGTATGAAGAACGATGGACGATGTATGATGTATGATGTATGATGTATGACTTATGATGTATGATGCATGACGTTTGATGTATGACGTATGATGTTCGATGTGTGATGTACGAAGTGTGAAGAACGATGTACGATGGACGATGTATGTTGAATGATGTATGTTGTACGATGTATGATGGACGATTTATGATGAACGATGTATGATGAACGATGTATGATGAACGATGGACGATGAACGATGCATGGTGAACGATGTATGATGATCGACGAATGATGAACGATGTATGACAACCGATGACAGATGTATGGTGAACGCTGAACGATATATGATTTATGATGTATTATTTTCAGATGTATGATGAATGATGTATGATGTATGATGTATGATGTATGTAGAACGATGGAATATGTATGATGTATGATGTATGATGAACGATGTATGATGGACGATGTATGATGAACGATGTATGACGAGCGATGTATGACGAAGGTTGTATGATAAATGATGTATGGTATATGATGTAGGATGTAAGCTGAACGACATATAAGGAAGATGTATGATGGACGATGTATGATGTACGGTATATGTTGATAGAATTATGATGAACGATGTGTGAAAACCGATGAACGATGTATCATATATGATGTGCGATGTTTGACGAACGATGCATGATGATCGATGTATGAAGTATGATGTATGATGAACGATGTATGATGAAGGATGTATGATGACCAATTTATTGTGAACGATGTTTGATCAACGATTATGACGTATGATGTATGATGTATGACGTATGATGTATGATGTATGATGCATGATGTATGATGTATGATGTACGATATATGATGTATGATGTATGAACTATGATGTATGATGTATGATGTATGATACATGGTGCATGAAGTATGACGTATGATGAATGATGAACGATGAACGATGAACGACGTATGATGTATGATGTATGTTATATGATGAATGATGTATAATGTTTGATGTATGATGTATGATTTATGATGTATGATGTACTATGAACGATGTATGATGAACGATGTATGATGAACGATGTATGATATACGATGTATGTTGAACAACGTATGGTGTTTGACGTATGAAGTATGATGAACGATGAAGGATTAACGATGTATAACTTATGATATATGGTGTATGATGTATGACGTATGATGTATGAAGTATGATGAATGACGTATGATGAACGATGAACGTTGTATGATGTATGATGTATGATTTATAATGTATGATGTATGATGTACGATGTATGCTGTATGATGTATGTTGTATGATGGACGATGTATGATGAACGATGTTTGATGAACGATGTATGATTGACGATGTATGATGAACGATATATGATGAACGATGAAGGATGACTGATGAATGATGAACGATCTATGATGTACGATGTATGAAGACCGATGTATGATGCCCGATGTATGATGAACGATGAACGATATATTATGAATGATGCATGATTTATGATGTATGACGTATGATGTATGATGTATGATATATGACGTATGTTGACCGATGTACGATGAACGAATTAAGATGTACTATGTATGATGAACGATCTGTGATTTACGATGTATGGTCTATGATGTATGATGTGTGACATAAGATGCATGATGTATGAAGTATGATGTATCATGTATCATTTGTGATGAATGATGTATGATGTATTATGTATGATGTTTGAGGAATTATGTATGATGAACGGTGTATGATGTATGAATTATAATGTATGATGTATGATGAAATGATGAATAATGTAGAACTGAGTACTATGATCGATGTATGATGAACGATGTATGATGAACGATTTATGATGAACAATGCATGATGCCTGATGTATGATGAACGATGTATGATGTATGATATATAATGTACGATTTATGATGTATGATGTAAGATATGTGATGTATGCATGTATGACGATTATGTATGATGTATGATGTATGATATACGAAGAGGTGACGATGTATGATGTATGTGCATGCACACATGATGGCCGATGTACGGTGAACTGATGAACGATTATTGATGTATGATGTATGATGTATGATGTATGAATTATGATGTATGATGTATGATATATAATGTCTGATGTATGATGTATGAGAACGATGACGATGTTTGATGTATGAGGTGTGATGTATGATGTTTGATGTATGATGTATGATGTATGATGTAAGATGTATGATGAATGATGTATGATGTATAATGAACGATATTTGACGAACGATGTATGATGAACGATGTATGATGAACGATGTATGATGAACGAAGTATGATGATCGATGCATGATGAACAATGTATGATGAACGATGTTTGAAGAACGATGAATGACGTATGATGTACGACGTATGATGTATGATGTATGATGTATGATGTATTATGAACGATGTATGATGTATGAAGTACAATATATGTTGTATGATGTATGGTGTATGATGTATGATGTATGATTAACGATATATGATGAACGACGTATGATGAGCGACGGTTGATGAACGATATATGATGATCGATGTATGATGAACGATGTATGACGTTCGACGCATGATGACCGATGTATGGTGAACGATGCACGATATATGATGTATGATGAATGATTCAAGATGTATGATATATGATGTATGATGTATGATTTATGATGTATGAAGAAGGGTGGACGATGTATGATGTATGATAAACGATGCTTGACGAACGATGTGTGATGAACGATGTATGAAGAATGATGTATGATGAACGATGTATGATGAACGATGTATGATTATCGATGAATGATGTACAATATATTATGAACGATGTTTGATCAACGATGTATGACGTATTATGTATGATGTATGACGTATGATGTATGATGTTTGATGTACGATGTATGATGAACGATGTATTATGAACAATATATGATGAACGATGTTTGATGAACGATGTATGATGGATGACGTATGATTTATGACGTATGATGTGTGATGCTAGATGTATGATGTATGGTGAACTATGTATGATGTATGAAGAAAAATATATGTTGTATGATGTACGGTGTATGATGTATGATGTATGATTAACGACGTATGATAATCGACGTATGATGAACGATGATTGATGAACGATATATGATGATCGATGTATGATGAACGATGTATGATGATCGACGAATGATGAACGATGAATGACAACTGATGACCGATGTATGGTGAACGATGCACGATATATGATGTTTGATGTATGATTTATGATGTATGAAGTATGATGAACGATATTTGACGAACGATGAATGATGAACGATGTATGAAGTATGATGTATGATGAACGATGTATGATGATGGATGAATGATGACCAATTTATTATGAACGATGTTTGATTAACGATGTATGACGTATGATGTATGATGTATGACGTATGATGAATGATGTATGATGAACGATGTATGATGGACGATGTATGATGTATGAAGTATAATATATGTTGTATGATGTATGGTGTATGATGTATGATGTATGATGTATGATGTATGATGTATGATGTATGGTGTATGATGTGTAATGAACCATGTTTGACGAACGATGTATGATGAACGATGTATGATGAACGATGTATGATGAGCGACGAATGATGAACGATGTATGAAAACCGATGACCGATATATGGTGAACGATGAACGATATATGATGTATGACGTATGATATATGATGTATGATGTATGATGTTTGACGTATGATGTATGACGTATGAAAAACGGTGGACGATGTATGATGTATGACGTTTGATGTATGATGTATGATGCATGATGTATGATGAATGACGTATGATGAACGATGAACGTTGTATGATGTATGACGTATGATTTATCATGATGGATATATGATGTAAGATGTATGCTGTATGATGTATGTTGGATGATGGACGATATATGATGAACGATGTATGGTGAACTATGTATGATGGACGATGTACGATGAACGATGTATGATGAACGGTGTATGATAAATGATGTATGGTATATGATGTAGGATGTTAGCTGAACGACGTATGAGCAAGATGTATGACGCACGATGTGTGATGTACGTTATATGTTGATAGATATATGATGAACAATGTATGACAACCGATGACCGATGTATGGTGAACGATGAACGATATATGTTGTATGATGTATGATTTATGGTGTATGACGTATGAAGTATGATGTATGATGTATTATGTGTGATGTATGATGTATGATGTATGAAGAACGATGGACGATGTATGATGTATGATGTATGATGTATGACTTATGATGTATGATGCATGACGTTTGATGTATGACGTATGATGTTCGATGTGTGATGTACGAAGTGTGAAGAACGATGTACGATGGACGATGTATGTTGAACGATGTATGTTGTACGATGTATGATGGACGATTTATGATGAACGATGTATGATGAACGATGTATGATGAACGATGGACGATGAACGATGCATGGTGAACGATGTATGATGATCGACGAATGATGAACGATGTATGACAACCGATGACAGATGTATGGTGAACGCTGAACGATATATGATTTATGATGTATTATTTTCAGATGTATGATGTATGATGTATGATGTATGATGTATGATGTATGTAGTACGATGGAATATGTATGATGTATGATGTATGATGAACGATGTATGATGGACGATGTATGATGAACGATGTATGACGAGCGATGTATGACGAAGGTTGTATGATAAATGATGTATGGTATATGATGTAGGATGTAAGCTGAACGACATATAAGGAAGATGTATGATGGACGATGTATGATGTACGGTATATGTTGATAGAATTATGATGAACGATGTGTGAAAACCGATGAACGATGTATCATATATGATGTGCGATGTTTGACGAACGATGCATGATGATCGATGTATGAAGTATGATGTATGATGAACGATGTATGATGAAGGATGTATGATGACCAATTTATTGTGAACGATGTTTGATCAACGATTATGACGTATGATGTATGATGTATGACGTATGATGTATGATGTATGATGCATGATGTATGATGTATGATGTACGATATATGATGTATGATGTATGAACTATGATGTATGATGTATGATGTATGATACATGGTGCATGAAGTATGACGTATGATGAATGATGAACGATGAACGATGAACGACGTATGATGTATGATGTATGTTATATGATGAATGATGTATAATGTTTGATGTATTATGTATGATTTATGATGTATTATGTACTATGAACGATGTATGATGAACGATGTATGATGAACGATATATGATATACGATGTATGTTGAACAACGTATGGTGTTTGACGTATGAAGTATGATGAACGATGAAGGATTAACGATGTATAACTTATGATATATGGAGTATGATGTATGACGTATGATGTATGAAGTATGATGAATGACGTATGATGAACGATGAACGTTGTATGATGTATGATGTATGATTTATAATGTATGATGTATGATGTACGATGTATGCTGTATGATGTATGTTGTATGATGGACGATGTATGATGAACGATGTTTGATGAACGATGTATGATTGACGATGTATGATGAACGATATATGATGAACGATGAAGGATGACTGATGAATGATGAACGATCTATGATGTACGATGTATGAAGACCGATGTATGATGCCCGATGTATGATGAACGATGAACGATATATTATGAATGATGCATGATTTATGATGTATGACGTATGATGTATGATGTATGATATATGACGTATGTTGACCGATGTACGATGAACGAATTAAGATGTACTATGTATGATGAACGATCTGTGATTTACGATGTATGGTCTATGATGTATGATGTGTGACATAAGATGCATGATGTATGAAGTATGATGTATCATGTATCATTTGTGATGAATGATGTATGATGTATTATGTATGATGTTTGAGGAATAATGTATGATGAACGGTGTATGATGTATGAATTATAATGTATGATGTATGATGTATGGTGTATGATGTATGATGTATGATGAACGATATATTATGAAAAATGTATGATGAACGATGTATGATGGACGATGTATGATGAACGACGTTTGATGGTCGATGTATGATGAACCATGTATGATGAACGATGTATTGTGTACGATGTATGACGACCGATGTATGATGACCGATGTATCATGAACGATGTACGATATATAAAGTATGACGCTTGATTTATGATGTATGATGTATGATGTATGATATATGATTTATGAGGTATGATGTATGTTGTATGATGAACGATGAACGATGTATGATATATGATGTATGATTTATGACGTATGATGTATGACGTATGATGAACGATGTATGATGAACGTGTATGATGAACGATTTATGATCAGCGATGTATGATGGTCGATGTACGATGAACAATATTTGATGAACTACGTACGAGGAACAATGTATGACAACCGAAGTATGATGACCGATTTACGATGTATGATGCATGGCGTATGATTTATGATGTGTGATGTATGATGTATGATGTATGATGTATGAGGTATGACGTATGACGTATGATGAACGATGAATAATGAACGAAGTATGACGATCGATGTATGATGAACGAAGTATGATGAACGATTTATGATGAACAATGCATGATGCCTGATGTATGATGAACGATGTACGATGTATGATCTATGATGTACGATTTATGATGTATGATGTAAGATATGTGATGTATGATGTATGATGTATTATGTATGATGTATGATGTACGATATATGAGGAAGGGTGGACGATGTATGATGTATGCTGCATGAGTCATGATGACCCATGTATGGTGAACGATGAACGATTAATGATGTATGATGTATGATGTATGATGTATGATTTATGATGTATGATGTATGACATATAATGTCTGATGTATGATGTATGAAGAACGATGGACGATGTTTGATGTATGAGGTGTGATGTATGATGTTTGATGTATGATGTATGATGTATGATGTAAGATATATGATGAATGATGTATGATGTATAATGAACGATATTTCACGAACGATGTATGATGAACGATGTATGATGAACGATGTATGATGAACGAAGTATGATGATCGATGCATGATGAACAATGTATGATGAACGATGTTTGAAGTACGATGAATGACGTATGATGTACGACGTATGATGTATGATGTATGATGTATGATGTATTATGAACGATGTATGATGTATGAAGTACAATATATGTTGTATGATGTATGGTGTATGATGTATGATGTATGATTAACGATATATGATGAACGACGTATGATGAGCGACGGTTGATGAACGATATATGATGATCGATGTATGATGAACGATGTATGACGTTCGACGCATGATGACCGATGTATGGTGAACGATGCACGATATATGATGTATGATGAATGATTCAAGATGTATGATATATGATGTATGATGTATGATTTATGATGTATGAAGAAGGGTGGACGATGTATGATGTATGATAAACGATGCTTGACGAACGATGTGTGATGAACGATGTATGAAGAATGATGTATGATGAACGATGTATGATGAACGATGTATGATTATCGATGAATGATGTACAATATATTATGAACGATGTTTGATCAACGATGTATGACGTATTATGTATGATGTATGACGTATGATGTATGATGTTTGATGTACGATGTATGATGAACGATGTATTATGAACAATATATGATGAACGATGTTTGATGAACGATGTATGATGGATGACGTATGATTTATGACGTATGATGTGTGATGCTAGATGTATGATGTATGGTGAACTATGTATGATGTATGAAGAAAAATATATGTTGTATGATGTACGGTGTATGATGTATGATGTATGATTAACGACGTATGATAATCGACGTATGATGAACGATGATTGATGAACGATATATGATGATCGATGTATGATGAACGATGTATGATGATCGACGAATGATGAACGATGAATGACAACTGATGACCGATGTATGGTGAACGATGCACGATATATGATGTTTGATGTATGATTTATGATGTATGAAGTATGATGAACGATATTTGACGAACGATGAATGATGAACGATGTATGAAGTATGATGTATGATGAACGATGTATGATGATGGATGAATGATGACCAATTTATTATGAACGATGTTTGATTAACGATGTATGACGTATGATGTATGATGTATGACGTATGATGAATGATGTATGATGAACGATGTATGATGGACGATGTATGATGTATGAAGTATAATATATGTTGTATGATGTATGGTGTATGATGTATGATGTATGATGTATGATGTATGATGTATGATGTATGGTGTATGATGTGTAATGAACCATGTTTGACGAACGATGTATGATGAACGATGTATGATGAACGATGTATGATGAGCGACGAATGATGAACGATGTATGAAAACCGATGACCGATATATGGTGAACGATGAACGATATATGATGTATGACGTATGATATATGATGTATGATGTATGATGTTTGACGTATGATGTATGACGTATGAAGAACGGTGGACGATGTATGATGTATGACGTTTGATGTATGATGTATGATGCATGATGTATGATGAATGACGTATGATGAACGATGAACGTTGTATGATGTATGACGTATGATTTATCATGATGGATATATGATGTAAGATGTATGCTGTATGATGTATGTTGGATGATGGACGATATATGATGAACGATGTAAGGTGAACTATGTATGATGGACGATGTATGATGAACGATGTATGATGAACGGTGTATGATAAATGATGTATGGTATATGATGTAGGATGTTAGCTGAACGACGTATGAGCAAGATGTATGACGCACGATGTGTGATGTACGTTATATGTTGATAGATATATGATGAACAATGTATGACAACCGATGACCGATGTATGGTGAACGATGAACGATATATGTTGTATGATGTATGATTTATGGTGTATGACGTATGAAGTATGATGTATGATGTATTATGTGTGATGTATGATGTATGATGTATGAAGAACGATGGACGATGTATGATGTATGATGTATGATGTATGACTTATGATGTATGATGCATGACGTTTGATGTATGACGTATGATGTTCGATGTGTGATGTACGAAGTGTGAAGGACGATGTACGATGGACGATGTATGTTGAACGATGTATGTTGTACGATGTATGATGGACGATTTATGATGAACGATGTATGATGAACGATGTATGATGAACGATGGACGATGAACGATGCATGGTGAACGATGTATGATGATCGACGAATGATGAACGATGTATGACAACCGATGACAGATGTATGGTGAACGCTGAACGATATATGATTTATGATGTATTATTTTCAGATGTATGATGTATGATGTATGATGTATGATGTATGATGTATGTAGAACGATGGAATATGTATGATGTATGATGTATGATGAACGATGTATGATGGACGATGTATGATGAACGATGTATGACGAGCGATGTATGACGAAGGTTGTATGATATATGATGTATGGTATATGATGTAGGATGTAAGCTGAACGACATATAAGGAAGATGTATGATGGACGATGTATGATGTACGGTATATGTTGATAGAATTATGATGAACGATGTGTGAAAACCGATGAACGATGTATCATATATGATGTGCGATGTTTGACGAACGATGCATGATGATCGATGTATGAAGTATGATGTATGATGAACGATGTATGATGAAGGATGTATGATGACCAATTTATTGTGAACGATGTTTGATCAACGACTATGACGTATGATGTATGATGTATGACGTATGATGTATGATGTATGATGCATGATGTATGATGTATGATGTACGATATATGATGTATGATGTATGAACTATGATGTATGATGTATGATGTATGATACATGGTGAATGAAGTATGACGTATGATGAATGATGAACGATGAACGATGAACGACGTATGATGTATGATGTATGTTATATGATGAATGATGTATAATGTTTGATGTATGATGTATGATTTATGATGTATGATGTACTATGAACGATGTATGATGAACGATGTATGATGAACGATGTATGATATACGATGTATGTTGAACAACGTATGGTGTTTGACGTATGAAGTATGATGAACGATGAAGGATTAACGATGTATAACTTATGATATATGGTGTATGATGTATGACGTATGATGTATGAAGTATGATGAATGACGTATGATGAACGATGAACGTTGTATGATGTATGATGTATGATTTATAATGTATGATGTATGATGTACGATGTATGCTGTATGATGTATGTTGTATGATGGACGATGTATGATGAACGATGTTTGATGAACGATGTATGATTGACGATGTATGATGAACGATATATGATGAACGATGAAGGATGACTGATGAATGATGAACGATCTATGATGTACGATGTATGAAGACCGATGTATGATGCCCGATGTATGATGAACGATGAACGATATATTATGAATGATGCATGATTTATGATGTATGACGTATGATGTATGATGTATGATATATGACGTATGTTGACCGATGTACGATGAACGAATTAAGATGTACTATGTATGATGAACGATCTGTGATTTACGATGTATGGTCTATGATGTATGATGTGTGACATAAGATGCATGATGTATGAAGTATGATGTATCATGTATCATTTGTGATGAATGATGTATGATGTATTATGTATGATGTTTGAGGAATTATGTATGATGAACGGTGTATGATGTATGAATTATAATGTATGATGTATGATGTATGGTGTATGATGTATGATGTATGATGAACGATATATTATGAAAAATGTATGATGAACGATGTATGATGGACGATGTATGATGAACGACGTATGATGGTCGATGTATGATGAACCATGTATGATGAACGATGTATTGTGTACGATGTATGACGACCGATGTATGATGACCGATGTATCATGAACGATGTACGATATATAAAGTATGACGCTTGATTTATGATGTATGATGTATGATGTATGATATATGATTTATGAGGTATGATGTATGTTGTATGATGAACGATGAACGATGTATGATATATGATGTATGATTTATGACGTATGATGTATGACGTATGATGAACGATGTATGATGAACGTGTATGATGAACGATTTATGATCAGCGATGTATGATGGTCGATGTACGATGAACAATATTTGATGAACGATGTACGAGGAACAATGTATGACAACCGAAGTATGATGACCGATTTACGATGTATGATGCATGGCGTATGATTTATGATGTGTGATGTATGATGTATGATGTATGATGTATGAGGTATGACGTATTATGTATGATGTATGATGTACGATATATGAGGAAGGGTGGACGATGTATGATGTATGCTGCATGAGTCATGATGACCCATGTATGGTGAACGATGAACGATTAATGATGTATGATGTATGATGTATGATGTATGATTTATGATGTATGATGTATGATATATAATGTCTGATGTATGATGTATGAAGAACGATGGACGATGTTTGATGTATGAGGTGTGATGTATGATGTTTGATGTATGATGTATGATGTATGATGTCAGATATATGATGAATGATGTATGATGTATAATGAACGATATTTCACGAACGATGTATGATGAACGATGTATGATGAACGATGTATGATGAACGAAGTATGATGGTCGATGCATGATGAACAATGTATGATGAACGATGTTTGATGAACGATGAATGACGTATGATGTACGACGTATGATGTATGATGTATGATGTATGATGTATTATGAACGATGTATGATGTATGAAGTACAATATATGTTGTATGATGTATGGTGTATGATGTATGATGTATGATTAACGATGTATGATGAACGACGTATGATTAGCGACGGTTGATGAACGATATAAGATGATCGATGTATGATGAACGATGTATGACGTTCGACGCATGATGACCGATGTATGGTGAACGATGAACGATATATGATGTATGATGAATGATTTACGATGTATGATGTATGATGAATGATGTATGACGTATGATGTATGAAGAAGGATGGACGATGTATGATGTATGATAAACGATGCTTGACGAACGATGTATGATGAACGATGTATGAAGGATGATATATGATGAACGATGTATGATGAATGATGTATTATGAACGATGTATGATGAACGATGTATGATGAACGTTGTATGGTGAGCGATGTATGATGAACGGAGTATGTTGTACGATGTATGATGTACGATGTATGAAGTATGATGTACGAGGGGCGATGTAAGACGCACGATGTATGATGAACGATGAATATTGGACGATGTATGGTGAACGATTTATGGTGAACGTTGTATGATGAACGATGTATGATGTCTGACTTATGATGTATGATGTATCATGTATGACGTATGATGTATGGTGCATAATGTACGAAGTATGATGAACGATGTATGATGAACCATGTATGATGGACGATGAGTGATTTATGATTTACGATGAACGACGTATGATGAACGATGTATGATGAACGATGTATGATGAACGATGTATTATGAACATTGTATGGTGGCCGATGTATGATGAACGATGTATGATAAACGATGTATTATGAACATTGTATGGTGACCGATGTATGATGAACGATGTATGATGTCTGACTTATGATGTATGATGCATGATGTTTGATGTATGACGTATGATGATTAATGTGTGATGTACGAAGTGTGATGAACGATGTATGATGGACGATGTATATTGAACGATGTATGTTGAGCTATGTATGATGAACGATGTATGATGGACGATGTACGATGAACCATGTCTGATGTCTGACATATGATGAACGATGTATGATGAACGATGTATGAAGGACGATGTATGATGAACGACGTATGATGAACGATGTAAGGTGAACGATGTCTGATGAACGGTGTATGATGTACGATTTATGATGTTCGATGTATGATGTGTGATGTATGATACATGATCTATGATGTATGATGTATATCGTATGATAGACGATGCATAATGGACGATGTATGGTGGACAATGTATGATGAACGATGTATGATGAACGATGTATGATGAACGATGTATGATGAACCATGTATGACGAACGATGTATGATGAACGATGTATGATGAACGATGTATGATGAACAATGTATGATGTATGATGTATGATGTATGCTGAACGATATATCATGAACGATGTATGATGACCGATGTATGACGAACGTTCTATGAGGGCGATGTATGACGAACGGTGTATGATGAACCATGTCTGATGTCTGAAATATGATGTATGATGTATCATGTTTGATGTACGAAGTATGATGGACGATGTATGATGAACGATGTATGATACACGATGAACGATGTATGATTTAAGATGTACGATGTATGATGAACGATGTATGATGAACGATGTGTGATGAACGATTAATGATGAACGATGTATGATGAACGATGTATGATGTATGATGAACGATGTATGATGATCGATGTAAGACGAACGACGTATGATGAACGATGTATGATGAACGGTGAATGATGGACGATGAGTGACTTATGATGTACGATGCACGAAGTATGATGGACGATATATGATGAACGATGTATTATGAACGAAGTATGATGAACGATATGTGATGAACGATGTATGATATCTGACCTATGATGTATGATGTATGATGTTTGATGAATGATGAACGATGTATAATGAACTATGAAATATGAACGATGTATGATGTAAGAAGTATGATGCATGTCGCATGATGTATGTTGCATGATGTTTGATGTAAGACGTATGAATATCGTTGTGTGAAGGACGACGTGTGATGAACGATGTATGATGAACGATGTATGATGAACTATGTATGATGGACGACGTATGATGAACGATGTATGATGAACAATGTATGATGTATGACTTATGATGTATGATGCATGACGTTTGATGTATGACGTATGATGATCGATGTGTGATGTACGAAGTGTGATGAACGATGTATGATGGACGATGTATGTTGAACGATGTATGTTGTACGATGTATGATGGACGATTTATGATGAACGAAGTATGATGAACGATGTATGATGAACGATGGACGATGAACGATTCATGGTGAACGATGTATGATGACCGACGAATGATGAACGATGTATGACAGCCGATGACAGATGTATGGTGAACGATGAACGATATATGATTTATGATGTATTATTTTCAGATGTATGATGTATGATGTATGATGTATGATGTATGATGTATGTAGAACGATGGACGATGTATGATGTATGATTTATGATGAACGATGTATGATGGACGATGTATGATGAACGATGTATGACGAGCGATGTATGTCGAAGGATGTATGATAAATGATGTATGGTATATGATGTAGGATGTAAGCTGAACGACGTATAAGGAAGATGTATGATGGACGATCTATGATGAACGGTATATGTTGATAGAATTATGATGAACGATGTATGAAAACCGATGACCGATGTATCATATATGATGAGCGATGTATGATGAACGATGTATGATGAACGATGTATGATGAGCGATGTATGATGAACGAAGTATGATGATCGATGCATGATGAACAATGTATGATGAGCGATGTTTGATGGCCGATGAATGACGTATGATGTACGACGTATGATGTATGATGTATGATGTATGATGTATTATGAACGATGTATGATGTATGAAGTACAATATATGTTGTATGATGTAAGGTGTATGATGTATGATGTATGATTAACGATGTATGATGAACGACGTATGATGAGCGACGTTTGATGAACGATATATGATGATCGATGTATGATGAACGATGTATGATGATCGACGCATGATGAACGATGTATCACAACCGATGACCGATGTATGGTGAACGATGAACGATATATGATGTATGATGAATGATTTAAGATGTATGATGTATGATGTATGATGTATGATGTATGATGTATGATGTATGATGTATGAAGAAGGATGTACGATGTATGATGTATGATAAACGACGCTTGACGAACGATGTATGATGAACGATGTATGAAGAATGATGTATGATGAACGATGTATGATTAACGATGTATGATGATCGATGAATGATGTACAATATATTATGAACGATGTTTGATCAACGATATATGACGTATGATGTATGATGTATGACGTATGATGTATGATGTTTGATGTACGATGTATGATGAACGATGTATTATGTATGAAGTATAAAATATGTTGTATGATGTATGGTGTATGATGTATGATGTATGATTATCGACGTATGATGAACGACGTATGACGTACGATATTTAATGAACGATATATGATGATCGATTTATGATGAACGATGTATGACGAGGGACGAATAATGAACGGTGTATGACAACCAATGACCGTTGTATGGTGAACGATGACGACATATGATGTATAATGTATGATTTATGATGTATGATGTAAGATGTATGATGTATTATGTATGATGTATGATGTATGATGTATGATGTATGATGTATGATTTATGATGTATGATGTATGATATATGATGTATGATGTATGATGTATGAAGAACGATGGTCGATGTTTGATGTATGTGGTGTGATGTATGATGTTTGATGTATGATGTATGATGTATGATGTAAGATGTATGATGAATGATGTATGATATATAATGAACGATATTTGACGAACGATGTGTGATGAACGATGTATGATGAACGATGTATGAAGGACGATTTATGATGAACGACGTATGATGAACGATGTATGGTGAACGATGTCTGATGAACGGTGTATTTTGTACGATTTATGATTTTCGATGTATGGTGTATGATGTATGATATATGATCTATCATGTATGATGTATGTCGTATGATGGACGATGTATAATGAATGATGTATGATGGACAATGTATGATGAACGATGTATGATGAATGATGTATGATGAACGATGTATAATGGACGATGTATGACGAACGATGTATGATGAACGATGTATGATGAACGATGTATGATGAACAATGTTTGATGTATGATGTATGATGTATGCTGAACAATGTATGTTGAACGATGTATGATGAACGATGTATGATGAACGATTTATGAGGGGCGATGTATGACGAACGATTTATGATGGACAATGAATGTTGAACGATGTATGATGAACGATGTGTAATGAACGATGTATGATGAACGATGTATTATGAACGATGTATGGTGAACGATGTATGATGAACGATGTATGATGTCTCACTTATGATGTATGACGCATGATGTTTGATGTGTGACGTATGATGTTCGATGTGTGATGTACGAAGTGTGATGAACGATGTATGATGGACAATGTATGTTGAACGATGTATGTTGAACTATGTATGATGAACCATTTATGATGAACGATGTATGATGAACGATGTATGACGGAACATGTCGGATGTCTGAAATATGTTGTATGATGTATCATGTTTGATGTACGATGGACGAGGTATGATGAACGATGTACGATGTAAGAAGTATGATGCATGACGCATGAAGTATGATGCATGGTGTTTGATGTAAGACGTATGTTGATCGATGTGTGATGAGCGATCTGGTATGAACAATGTATGATGGACGATGTAGGTTGAAAGGTGTATGTTGAACGATGTATGACAAACGATGAATGATGGACGTTGTATGCTGAACGATGTATGCTGAACAATGTATGATGAACTATGTATGAAGAACGATGTATGATGAACGATGTATGATGGACGACGTATGATGGACGATGTATGATGAACGATGTATGATGTATGACTTATGATGTATGATGCATGACGTTTGATGTATGACGTATGATGATCGATGTGTGATATACGAAGTGTGATGTACGATGTATGATGGACGATGTATGCTGAACGATGTATGTTGTACGATGTATGATGGACAATTTATGATGAACGATGTATGATGAACGATGTATGATGAACGATGGACGATGAACGATGCATGTTGAACGATGTATGATGATCGACGAATGATGAACGATGTATGACAACCGATGACAGATGTATGGTGAACGATGAACGATATATGATTTATGATGTATTATTTTCAGATGTATGATGTATGATGTATGATGTATGTAGAACGATGGACGATGTATGATGTATGATGTATGATGATCGATGTTTGATGGACGATGTATGATGAACGATGTGTGACGAGCGATGTATGACGAAGGATGTATGATAAATGATGTATGGTATATGATGTAGGTTGTAAGCTGAACGACGTATAAGGAAGATGTATGATGGACGATGTATGATGAACGGTATATGTTGATAGAATTACGATGAACGATGTATGAAAACCGATGACCGATGTATCATATATGATGAGCGATGTTTGACGAACGATGCATGATGATCGATGTATGAAGTATGATGTATGATGAACGATGTATGATGAAGGATGTATGATGACCAATTTATTGTGAACGAAGTTTGATCAACGATTATGACGTATGATGTATGATGTATGACGTATGATGTATGATGTATGATGCATGATGTATGATGTATGATGTACTATATATGATGTATGATGTATGACCTATGATGTATGATGTATGATGTATGATACATGGTGCATGAAGTATGACGTATGATGAATGATGAACGATGAACGATGAACGACGTATGATGTATGATGTATGATATATGATGAATGATGTATAATGTATGATGCATGATGTATGATTTATGATGTATGATGTACTATGAACGATGTATGATGAACGATGTATGATGAACGATCTATGATATACGATGTATGTTGAACAACGTATGGTGTTTGACGTATGAAGTATGATGAACGATGAAGGATTAACGATGTATAACTTATGATATATGGTGTATGATGTATGACGTATGATGTATGAAGTATGATGAATGACGTATGATGAACGATGAACGTTGTATGATGTATGATGTATGATTTATAATGTATGATGTATGATGTACGATGTATGCTGTATGATGTATGTTGTATGATGGACGATGTATGATGAACGATGTTTGATGGACGATGTATGACTGACGATGTATGATGAACGAAGTGTGTTGAACGATTTATGATGAACGATGAAGGATGACTGATGTATGATGCCGATTTATGATGTACGATGTATGAAGACCGATGTATGATGCCCGATGTATGATGAACGATGAACGATATATTATGAATGTTGTATGATTTATGATGTATGATGTATGATGTATGATGTATGATGTATGATGTATGATGTATGACGTATGATGTATGATGAACGATGAACGATGTATTATGTGTGATGTTTGATGTATGATGTATGTTGACCGATGTACGATGAACGAAGTAAGATGTACGATGTATGATGAGCGATCTGTGATTTACGATGTATGGTCTATGATGTATGATGTGTGACATAAGATGCATGATGTATGAAGTATGATGTATCATGTATCATGTGTGATGAATGATGTATGATGTATTATGTATGATGTTTGAGGAATTATGTATGATGAACGGTGTATGATGTATGAATTATAATGTATGATGTATGATGTATGGTGTATGATGTGTGATGTATGATGAACGATATATTATGAAAAATGTATGATGAACGATGTATGATGGACGATGTATGATGAACGACGTATGATGGTCGATGTATGATGAACCATGTATGATGAACGATGTATTATGTACGATGTATGACGACCGATGTATGATGACCGATGTATCATGAACGATGTACGATATATAAAGTATGACGCTTGATTTATGATGTATGATGTATGATGTATGATATATGATTTATGATGTATGAAGAAGGGTGGACGATGTATGATGTATGATAAACGATGCTTGACGAACGATGTATGATGAACGATGTATGAAGAATGATGTATGATGAACGATGTATGATGAACGATGTATGATTATCGATGAATGATGTACAATATATTATGAACGATGTTTGATCAACGATGTATGACGTATGATGTATGATGTATGACGTATGATGTATGATGTTTGATGTACGATGTATGATGAACGATTTATGATCAGCGATGTATGATGGTCGATGTACGATGAACAATATTTGATGAACTATGTACGA
Source organism: Tetragonula carbonaria (assembly GCA_032399595.1). Classification (NCBI taxonomy): domain Eukaryota; kingdom Metazoa; phylum Arthropoda; class Insecta; order Hymenoptera; family Apidae; genus Tetragonula; species Tetragonula carbonaria. The sequence goes on from JAUCRC010000110.1 coordinate 27,843, forward strand.
GGAACAATGTATGACAACCGAAGTATGATGACCGATTTACGATGTATGATGCATGGCGTATGATTTATGATGTGTGATGTATGATGTATGATGTATGATGTATGAGGTATGACGTATGACGTATGATGAACGATGAATAATGAACGAAGTATGACGATCGATGTATGATGAACGAAGTATGATGAACGATTTATGATGAACAATGCATGATGCCTGATGTATGATGAACGATGTACGATGTATGATCTATGATGTACGATTTATGATGTATGATGTAAGATATGTGATGTATGATGTATGATGTATTATGTATGATGTATGATGTACGATATATGAGGAAGGGTGGACGATGTATGATGTATGCTGCATGAGTCATGATGACCCATGTATGGTGAACGATGAACGATTAATGATGTATGATGTATGATGTATGATGTATGATTTATGATGTATGATGTATGACATATAATGTCTGATGTATGATGTATGAAGAACGATGGACGATGTTTGATGTATGAGGTGTGATGTATGATGTTTGATGTATGATGTATGATGTATGATGTAAGATATATGATGAATGATGTATGATGTATAATGAACGATATTTCACGAACGATGTATGATGAACGATGTATGATGAACGATGTATGATGAACGAAGTATGATGATCGATGCATGATGAACAATGTATGATGAACGATGTTTGAAGTACGATGAATGACGTATGATGTACGACGTATGATGTATGATGTATGATGTATGATGTATTATGAACGATGTATGATGTATGAAGTACAATATATGTTGTATGATGTATGGTGTATGATGTATGATGTATGATTAACGATATATGATGAACGACGTATGATGAGCGACGGTTGATGAACGATATATGATGATCGATGTATGATGAACGATGTATGACGTTCGACGCATGATGACCGATGTATGGTGAACGATGCACGATATATGATGTATGATGAATGATTCAAGATGTATGATATATGATGTATGATGTATGATTTATGATGTATGAAGAAGGGTGGACGATGTATGATGTATGATAAACGATGCTTGACGAACGATGTATGATGAACGATGTATGAAGAATGATGTATGATGAACGATGTATGATGAACGATGTATGATTATCGATGAATGATGTACAATATATTATGAACGATGTTTGATCAACGATGTATGACGTATGATGTATGATGTATGACGTATGATGTATGATGTTTGATGTACGATGTATGATGAACGATGTATTATGAACAATATATGATGAACGATGTTTGATGAACGATGTATGATGGATGACGTATGATTTATGACGTATGATGTGTGATGCTAGATGTATGATGTATGGTGAACTATGTATGATGTATGAAGAAAAATATATGTTGTATGATGTACGGTGTATGATGTATGATGTATGATTAACGATGTATGATGAACGACGTATGTTGAACGATGATTGATGAACGATATATGATGATCGATGTATGATGAACGATGTATGATGATCGACGAATGATGAACGATGAATGACAACTGATGACCGATGTATGGTGAACGATGCACGATATATGATGTTTGATGTATGATTTATGATGTATGAAGTATGATGAACGATATTTGACGAACGATGAATGATGAACGATGTATGAAGTATGATGTATGATGAACGATGTATGATGATGGATGAATGATGACCAATTTATTATGAACGATGTTTGATTAACGATGTATGACGTATGATGTATGATGTATGACGTATGATGAATGATGTATGATGAACGATGTATGATGGACGATGTATGATGTATGAAGTATAATATATGTTGTATGATGTATGGTGTATGATGTATGATGTATGATGTATGATGTATGATGTATGATGTATGGTGTATGATGTGTAATGAACCATGTTTGACGAACGATGTATGATGAACGATGTATGATGAACGATGTATGATGAGCGACGAATGATGAACGATGTATGAAAACCGATGACCGATATATGGTGAACGATGAACGATATATGATGTATGACGTATGATATATGATGTATGATGTATGATGTTTGACGTATGATGTATGACGTATGAAGAACGGTGGACGATGTATGATGTATGACGTTTGATGTATGATGTATGATGCATGATGTATGATGAATGACGTATGATGAACGATGAACGTTGTATGATGTATGACGTATGATTTATCATGATGGATATATGATGTAAGATGTATGCTGTATGATGTATGTTGGATGATGGACGATATATGATGAACGATGTATGGTGAACTATGTATGATGGACGATGTATGATGAACGATGTATGATGAACGGTGTATGATAAATGATGTATGGTATATGATGTAGGATGTTAGCTGAACGACGTATGAGCAAGATGTATGACGCACGATGTGTGATGTACGTTATATGTTGATAGATATATGATGAACAATGTATGACAACCGATGACCGATGTATGGTGAACGATGAACGATATATGTTGTATGATGTATGATTTATGGTGTATGACGTATGAAGTATGATGTATGATGTATTATGTGTGATGTATGATGTATGATGTATGAAGAACGATGGACGATGTATGATGTATGATGTATGATGTATGACTTATGATGTATGATGCATGACGTTATTTATGGTGTATGACGTATGAAGTATGATGTATGATGTATTATGTGTGATGTATGATGTATGATGTATGAAGAACGATGGACGATGTATGATGTATGATGTATGATGTATGACTTATGATGTATGATGCATGACGTTTGATGTATGACGTATGATGTTCGATGTGTGATGTACGAAGTGTGAAGAACGATGTACGATGGACGATGTATGTTGAACGATGTATGTTGTACGATGTATGATGGACGATTTATGATGAACGATGTATGATGAACGATGTATGATGAACGATGTATGAGGTATGACGTATTATGTATGATGTATGATGTATGATATATGAGGAGGTGGACGATGTATATGTAATGCTGCATGAGTCATGATGACCCATGTATGGTGAACGATGAACGATTAAGATGTATGATGTATGATGTATGATGTATGATTTATGATGTATGATGTATGATATATAATGTCTGATGTATGATGTATGAGAACGATGAACGATGTATGATGTATGATGTATGATGTATGATGTTTGATGTATGATGTATGATGTATGAAGTATGATGTATGATGTATGATGTATGACGACCGATGTATGATGACCGATGCATGATGAACGATGAACGATATATGATGTATGATGCATGATTTATGATGCATGATGTATAATGAATGACTTATGATGTATGGTGCATGATGAGCGATGTATGATGAACGAAGTAAAATGAACGATTTACGATCATCGATGTATGATGTATGATATATGATTTATGATGTATGATGTATGACGTTTGAAGTATGATATATGATGTATGTAGTATGATGTATGGTGCATGATGTATGATGTATGATATATAATGTACGATGTATGATGAACGATGTATGATGGACGATGTATGATGGACGATGTAATATGATCGATGTATGATGATCCATGTATGATGAATGATGTATTATGGACTGTGCATAACGACCGATGTATGACGACCGAATATAGATGAACGATGATTTATGTATGATGTATGACGTATGATGTACAATGTATGATGTATGATGTATGATATTTGATGTATGATGTATGCTGTACGATGTATGATATATGATGAACGATGAACGATGAATGATGTATGATGTGTGATGTATGATGTATGATGTATGATGTATGATGATCGATGCTAGACGAACGCTGTATGATGAACGACGTATGATGAACGATGTATGATGATCGATGCATTATGAACAATATATGATGAACGATGTTTGATGAACGATGTATGATGGATGACGTATGATTTATGACGTATGGTGTGTGATGCTAGATGTATGATGTATGGTGAACTATGTATGATGTATGAAGAAAAAATATATGTTGTATGATGTACGGTGTATGATGTATGATGTATGATTAACGACGTATGGTATGCGACGTATGATGAACGATATTTGATGAACGATATATGGTGATCGATGTATGATGAACGATGTATTATGAGCGACGAATTATGAACGATGTATGATGAGCGATGTATGGTGAACGATGTATGACGAACGATGTATGATGAACGATGTATGACGAATAATGTATGATGTATGATGTATGATGTATGCTGGACGATGTATGATGAACGATGTATGATGAACGATGTATGATGAACGTTTTATGAGGGGAGATGTATGACGAACGATGTATGATGAGCGATTAATATTGAACGATGTATGATGAACGATGTATAACGGACGATGAATAGTGAACGTTGTATTATGAACGATGTATGGTGAACAATGTACGATGAACTATGTATTTTGTCTGAGTTATGGTTTATGATGCATGATGTTTGATGTATGACGTATGATGACCGATGTGTGATGGTCGAAGTGTGATGAACGATGTATGATGGACGATGTATGTTGAACGTTTTATGTTGAACTATGTATGATGAACGATTTATGAAGAAGGATGTATGAAGAACGATGAATGATGAACGACGTATGATGAACGACGTCTGGTGAACGATGCCTTATGAACGTTGTATGATGTACGATTTATGATGTTCGATGTATGATGTATGATGTATGATACATGATCTATGATGTATGATGTATGTCGTATGATGGACGATGTATAATGAACGATGTATGGTGGACAGTGTGTGATGAACGATGTATGATGTACGATGTATGATGAACGAAGTATGATGAACGATGTATGACGAACGATGTATGATGAACGATGTATGATGAACGATGTATGATGAACAATGAATGATGTATGATGTATGATGTATGCTGAACGATATATCATGAACGATGTATGATGACCGATGTATGACGAACGTTCTATGAGGGGCGATGTATGATGGACGGTGTATGATGAACCATGTCTGATGTCAGAAATATGATGTATGATGTATCATGTTTGATGTACGAAGTATGATATATGATGGACGATGAACGATGTATGATTTAAGATGAACGATGTATGATGAACGATGTATGATGAACGATGTGTGATGAACGATTAATGATGAACGATGAATGATGAACGATGTATGATGTATGATGAACGATGTATGATGATCGATGTAAGACGAACGACGTATGATGAACGATGTATGATGAACGGTGAATGATGGACGATGAGTGATTTATGATGTACGATGCACGATGTATGATGAACGATGTATGATGAACGATGTATTATGAACGAAGTATGATGAACGATGTATGATGAACGATGTATGATATCTGACATATGATGTATGATGTATGATGTTAGATGCATGATGAACGATGTATAATGAACTATGAAATATGAACGATGTATGATGTAAGAAGTATGATGCATTTCGCATGATGTATGGTGCATGATGATTGATGTAAGACGTATGAATATCATTGTGTGAAGAACGACGTGTGATGAACGATGTATGATGAACGATGAATGATGAAAGATGTATGATGAACGATGTATGGTCAACGATGTATGATGATCGATGAAATATGAACGATGAATGATGTAAGAGATATGATGCATGTCGCATGATATATGATGCATGATATTTGATGTAAGACATATGAATATCGATGTGTGATGAACGATGTGTGATGAACGATGTATGATGAACGATATATGGTGAACAATGTATTATGAACGATATATGATGAACGATGTATGATGAACGATGTATGATAAACGATGTATTATGAACGATGTATGATGAACGATGTATGATGGACGATGTATTATGAACGATGTATGATGAACGAAGTATGATGAACGATGTGTGATTTATGACGTATGGTGTATGATGTACGATGTATGATGAACGATGTATGATGAACGATGTATGATGAACGACGTATGATGAACGATGTATGATGAACGATGTATGATGACCGATGTATGATGAACGATTATGGTGGATGATGTATGATGTATGACGTATGATGTATGATGTATGATGCATGATGTATGATGTATGATGTACGATATGTATGATGGACGATGTATGATGTCTGACCTATGATGTATGATGTATGATGTTTGATGCATGATGAACGATGTATAATGATCTATGAAGTACGAACGATGTGTGATGTAAGAAGTATGATGCATGACGCTTGATGTAAGATGCATGATGTTTGATGTATGACGTATGATGTTCGATGTGTGATGTACGAAGTGTTAAGAACGATGTATGATGGACGATGTATGTTGAACGATGTATGTTGTACGATGTATGATGAACGATGTATGACGAGCGATGTATGACGAAGAATGTATGATAGATGATGTATGGTATATGATGTAGGATGTAAGCTGAACGACATATAAGGAAGATGTATGATGGACGATGTATGATGAACGGTATATGTTGATAGAACTATGATGAACGATGTATGAAAACCGATGAACGATGTATCATATATGATGAGCGATGTTTGAAGAACGATGCATGATGATCGATGTATGAAGTATGATGTATGATGAACGATGTATGATGAAGGTTGTATGATGACCAATTTATTGTGAACGATGTTTGATCAACGACTATGACGTATGATGTATGATGTATGACGTATGATGTATGATGTATGATGCATGATGTATGATGTATGATGTACGATATATGATGTATGATGTATGAACTATGATGTATGATGTATGATGTATGATACAGTCTGCATGAAGTATGACGCATGATGAATGATGAACGATGAACGATGAACGACGTATGATGTATGATGTATGTTATATGATGAATGATGTACAATGTTTGATGTATTATGTATGATTTATGATGTATGATGTACTATGAACGATGTATGATGAACGATGTATGATGAACGATGTATGATATACGATGTACGTTGAACAACGTATGGTGTTTGACGTATGAAGTATGATGAACGATGAAGGATTAACGATGTATAACTTATGATATATGGTGTATGATGAATGACGTATGATGTATGAAGTATGATGAATGACGTATGATGAACGATGAACGTTGTATGATGTATGATGTATGATTTATAATGTATGATGTATGATGTACGATGTATGCTGTATGATGTATGTTGTATGATGGACGATGTATGATGAACGATGTTTGATGAACGATGTATGATTGACGATGTATGATGAACGATATATGATGAACGATGAAGGATGACTGATGAATGATGAACGATCTATGATGTACGATGTATGAAGACCGATGTATGATGCCCGATGTATGATGAACGATGAACGATATATTATGAATGATGCATGATTTATGATGTATGACGTATGATGTATGATGTATGATATATGACGTATGTTGACCGATGTACGATGAACGAATTAAGATGTACTATGTATGATGAACGATCTGTGATTTACGATGTATGGTCTATGATGTATGATGTGTGACATAAGATGCATGATGTATGAAGTATGATGTATCATGTATCATTTGTGATGAATGATGTATGATGTATTATGTATGATGTTTGAAGAATTATGTATGATGAACGGTGTATGATGTATGAATTATAATGTATGATGTATGATGTATGGTGTATGATGTATGATGTATGATGAACGATATATTATGAAAAATGTATGATGAACGATGTATGATGGACGATGTATGATGAACGACGTATGATGGTCGATGTATGATGAACCATGTATGATGAACGATGTATTGTGTACGATGTATGACGACCGAAGTATGATGACCAATGTATCATGAACGATGTACGATATATAAAGTATGACGCTTGATTTATGATGTATGATGTATGATGTATGATATATGATTTATGAGGTATGATGTATGTTGTATGATGAACGATGAACGATGTATGATATATGATGTATGATATATGACGTATGGTGTATGACGTATGATGAACGATGTATGATGAACGTGTATGATGAACGATTTATGATCAGCGATGTATGATGGTCGATGTATGATGAACAATATTTGATGAACGATGTATGAGTAACAATGTATGACAACCGAAGTATGATGACCGATTTACGATGTATGATGCATGGCGTATGATTTATGATGTGTGATGTATGATGTATGATGTATGATGTATGAGGTATGACGTATGACGTATGATGAACGATGAATAATGAACGAAGTATGACGATCGATGTATGATGAACGATGTATGATGAACGATTTATGATGAACAATGCATGATGCCTGATGTATGATGAACGATGTACGATGTATGATATATGATGTACGATTTATGATGTATGATGTAAGATATGTGATGTATGATGTATGATGTATTATGTATGATGTATGATGTATGATATATGAAGAAGGGTGGACGATGTATGATGTATGCTGTATGATGCATGATTCATGATGACCGATGTATGGTGAACGATGAACGATTAATGATGTATGATGTATGATGTATGATGTATGATTTATGATGTATGATGTATGATATATGATGTATGATGTATGATGTATGAAGAACGATGGACGATGTCTGATGTATGAGGTGTGATGTATGATGTTTGATGTATGATGTATGATGTATGATGTAAGATGTATGATGAATGATGTATGATATATAATGAACGATATTTGACGAACGATGTATGATGAACGATGTATGATGATCGATGCATGATGAACAATGTATGATGAACGATGTTTGATGAACGATGAATGACGTATGATGTACGACGTATGATGTATGATGTATGATGTATGATGTATTATGAACGATGTATGATGTATGAAGTACAATATATGTTGTATGATGTATGGTGTATGATGTATGATGTATGATTAACGATGTATGATGAACGACGTATGATTAGCGACGGTTGATGAACGATATAAGATGATCGATGTATGATGAACGATGTATGACGTTCGACGCATGATGACCGATGTATGGTGAACGATGAACGATATATGATGTATGATGAATGATTTAAGATGTATGATGTGTGATGTATGATGTATGATGTATGATGTATGAAGAAGGATGGACGATGTGTGATGTATGATAAACGATGCTTGACGAACGATGTATGATGAACGATGTATGAAGAATGATATATGATGAACGACGTATGATGAACGATGTATGATGATCGATGAATGATGTACAATATATTATGAACGATGTTTGATAAACGATGTATGACGTATGATGTATGATGTATGACGTATGATGTATGATGTTTGATGTACGATGTATGATGAACGATGTATTATGTATGAAGTATAAAATATGTTGTATGATGTATGGTGTATGATGTATGATGTATGATTAACGACGTATGATGAACGACGTATGACGAACGATATTTAATGAACGATATATGATGATCGATGTATGATGAACGATGTATGATGAGGGACGAATAATGAACGGTGTATGACAACCGATGTCCGATTTATGGTGAACGATGACGATATATGAAGTATAATGTATGATGTGTGATGTATGATGTATGACGTATGATGTATGATGTATGATGTATGTTGTATGATGTATGATGTATGATGTATGATGTATGATATATGAAGAACGATGTATGATGAACGATGTATGATGAAAGACGTATGATGGACCATGTATGATGAACGATGTATGATGATCGTTGTATGATGATCCATGTATGATGAATGATGTACTATGAACTGTGTATGACGACCGATGTATGATGACCGATTATAGATGAACGATGATGTACGTATGATGTGTGATTTATGATGAATGTTGTATGATGTATGACGTATGAAGTTTGATGTATGATGTATGGTGTACGATGTATGCTGTATGATGAACGATGAACGATGTATGATGTATGATGTATGATGTATGATGTGTGATGTATGATGTATGATGTATGAAGTATGATGTATGATGTATGATGTATGACGACCGATGTATGATGACCGATGCATGATGAACGATGAACGATATATGATGTATGATGCATGATTTATGATGCATGATGTATAATGAATGACTTATGATGTATGGTGCATGATGAACGATGTATGATGAACGAAGTAAGATGAACGATATACGATGAACGATGTATGATGTATGATGTATGATTTATGATGTATGATGTATGACGTTTGAAGTATGATATATGATGTATGTAGTATGATGTATGGTGTATGACGTATGATGTATGATATGTGATGTATGTAGTATGATGTATGGTGTATGACGTATGATGTATGATATATAATGTACGATGTATGATGAACGATGTATGATGGACGATGTATGATGGACGACGTAATATGATCGATGTATGATGATCCATGTATGATGAATGATGTATTATGAACTGTGCATAACGACCGATGTATGACGACCGAATATAGATGAACGATGATTTATGTATGATGTATGACGTATGATGTACGATGTATGATGTATGGTGTATGATATTTGATGTATGATGTATGCTGTACGATGTATGATATATGATGAACGATGAACGATGAATGATGTATGATGTGTGATGTATGATGTATGATATATGATGTATGATGATCGATGCTAGACGAACGCTGTATGATGAACGACGTATGATGAACGATGTATGATGATCGATGCATTATGAACAATATATGATGAACGATGTTTGATGAACGATGTTTGATGAACGATGTATGATGGATGACGTATGATTTATGACGTATGATGTGTGATGCTAGATGTATGATGTATGGTGAACTATGTATGATGTATGAAGAAAAATATATGTTGTATGATGTATGGTGTATGATGTATGATGTATGATTAACGACGTATGATAAGCGACGTATGATGAACGATGTTTGATGAACGATATATGATGATCGATGTATGATGAACGATGTATGATGATCGACGAATGATGAACGATGTATGACAACTGATGACCGATGTATGGTGAACGATGAACTATATATGATGTATGAAATATTATTTATGATGTATGGTGTATGATGTATGATGTATGATGTATGATGTATGAAGAACGATGGGCGATGTATGATGTATGATGTATGATGGACGATGAATGATGGACGATATATGATGAACGATGTAAGTTGAGCGATGTATGACGAACGATGTGTGATAAATGATGTATGGTATATGATGTAGGATGTATGCTGAACGACGTATGAGGAAGATGTATGATGGACGATGTATGATGAACGATAAATGTTGATAGATTTATGATGAACGATGTATGACAACCGATAACCGATGTATGGTGAACGATGCACGATATATGATGTATGATGTATGATTTATGATGTATGAAGTATGATGAACGATGTTTGACGAACGATGCATGATGAACGATGTATGAAGTATGATGTATGATGAACGATGTATGATGATGGATGAATGATGACCAATTTATTATGAACGATGTTTGATCAACGATGTATGACGTATGATGTATGATGTATGACGTATGATCTATGATGTATGATGAACGATGAATGTTGAACGATGTATGATGTATGAAGTATAATATATGTTGTATGATGTATGGTGTATGATGCAAGATGTATGATGTATGATGTATGATGTTTGATGTATGGTGTATGATGTATAATGATCCATGTTTGACGAACGATGTATGATGAACGATGTATGATGGACGATGTATGATGAATGACGTATAATGTATGACGTATGATGTATGATGTAATGTGTATGATGTATTATGTACGATGTATGATGTATGAAGTATGATATATGCTGTATGATGTATGGTGTATGATGTATGATGTATGACTAACGATGTATGATGGACGACGTATGATGAACGACGTTTGATAAACGATATATGGTGATCGATGTATGATGAACGATGTATTATGAGCGACGAATGATGAACGATGTATGATGAGCGATGTATGATGAACGATGTATGACGAACGATGTATGATGAACGATGTATGATGGACGATGTATTATGAACGATGTATGATGAACGATGTATGATGAACGATGTATGATGAACGATGTATGATGAACGATGAATGATGAACGATGTATGATGTATGATGAACGATGTATGATGATCGATGTAAGACGAACGACGTATGATGAACGATGTATGATGAACGGTGAATGATGGACGATGAGTGATTTATGATGTACGAAGCACGATGTATTATGAACGATGTATGATGAACGATGTATTATGAACGAAGTATGATGAACGATGTATGATGAACGATGTATGATATCTGACATATGAAGGATGATGTATGATGTTAGATGCATGATGAACGATGTATAATGAACTATGAAATATGAACGATGTATGATGTAAGAAGTATGATGCATTTCGCATGATGTATGGTGCATGATGATTGATGTAAGACGTATGAATATCGTTGTGTGAAGAACGACGTGTGATGAACGATGTATGATGAACGATGAATGATGAACGATGTATGATGAACGATGTATGATCAACGATGTATGATGAACGATGAAATATGAACGATGAATGATGTAAGAGATATGATGCATGTCGCATGATATATGATGCATGATATTTGATGTAAGACATATGAATATCGATGTGTGATGAACGATGTGTGATGAACGATGTATGATGAACGATATATGGTGAACAATGTATTATGAACGATATATGATGAACTATGTGTGACGAACGATGTATGATAAACGATGTTTTATGACCGATGTATGATGAACGATGTATGATGGACGATGTATTATGAACGATGTATGATGAACGATGAATGATGAACGATGTATGATGAACGATGTATGATGAACGATGTCTGATGTATGACATATGATGTATGATCCATGATGTCTGAGTATGACGTATGATGATCGAAGTGTGATGTACGATGTGTGATGAACGATGTGTGATGGACGATATATGTTGAAAGATGTATGTTGAACGATGTATGATGAACGATTTATGATGAACGATGTGTGATGGACGATGTATGTTGAACGATGAACGATGTGTGACTTATGATGTATGATGTATCATGTATGACGTATGATGTATCATGTTTGATGTACGAAGTATGATGAACGATGTATGATGAACGATGTATGATGGACGATGAACGATGTATGATTTAAGATGAACGATGTATGATGAACGATGTATGATGAACGATGTATGATGAACGATTAATGATGAACGATGTATGATGAACGATGTATGATGTATGATGAACGATGTATGATGATCGATGTAAAACGAACGACGTATGATGAACGATGTATGATGAACGGTGAATGATGGACGATGAGTGATTTATGATGTACGATGCACGATGTATGATGAAAGATGTATGATGAACGATGTATTATGAACGAAGTATGATGAACGATGTATGATGAACGATGTATGATATCTGACCTATGATGTATGATGTATGATGTTTGATGCATGATGAACGATGTATAATGGACTATGAAATATGAACGATGTATGATGTAAGAAGTATGATGCATGTCGCATGATGTATGTTGCATGATGTTTGATGTAAGACGTATGAATATCGTTGTGTGAAGGACGACGTGTGATGAACGATGTATGATGAACGATGTATGGTGAACCACGTATTATGAACGACGTATGATGGACGATGAATGATGAACGATGTATGATGAACGATGTATGATCAACGATGTATGATGAACGATGAAATATGAACGATGTATGATGTAAGAAGTATGATGCATGTCGCATGATGTATGATGCATGATATTTGATGTAAGACGTATGAATATCGATGTGTGATGAACGATGTGTGATGAACGATGTATGATGAACGATATATGGTGAACAATGTATTATGAACGATATATGATGAACGATGTATGATGAACGATGTATGATAGACGATGTATGATGAACGATGTATGATGAACGATGTATGATGGACGATGTATCATGAACGATGTATGATGAACGAAGTATGATGAACGATGTGTGATTTACGATGTATGGTGTATGATGGACGATGTATGATGAACGATGTATGATGAACGATGTATGATGAACGACGTATGATGAACGGTGTATGATGAACGATGTATGACGAACGATGTATGACGAACGATGTATGATGAACGATGTATGATGAACAATGTATGATGTACGATTTATGATGTGTGCTGAACGATGTATGATGAACGAAGTATGATGAACGATGTATGGTGAACGATGTATGATGTCTGACCTATGATGTATGATGTATGATGTTTGATGCATGATGAACGATGTATAATGGACTATGAAATATGAACGGTGTATGATGTAAGAAGTTTGATGCATGACGCATGATGTAAGATGCATGATGTTTGATGTATGACGTATGATGATCGATGTGTTATGTACGATGTGTGATGAACGATGTATGATGGACGATGTATGCTGAACGATGTATGTTGAACGATGAATGATGAACGATGTATGATGAACGATGTATGATGAACCATGTATGATGAACGATGTATGATGATCGATGTATGATGAACGATGTATGACGTATGATGCATGATGTTTGATGTATGACTTATGATGATCGATGTGTGATGTACGATGTGTGATGAACAATGTGTTGGACGATGTATGTTGAACGATTTATGTTGAACGATGTATGATGAACGATTTATGATGATCGATGTATGATGAACGATGAACGATGTGTGACTTATGATGTATGATGAACGATGTATGATGAACGTTGTATGATGATCGACGTATGATGAACGATGTATGATGAACGATGTATGAAGGACGATGAACGATGTATGATTTATGTTGTACGATGGACGATGTATGATAAACGATGTATGATGAACGATGTATGATGAACGATGTATGATGTGCGATGTTTGACGAACGATGTATGATGAACGATATATGATGAACGATGTATGATTAACGATGTATGATGTATGACTTTTGATGCATGATGTATGATGTATGATGTACGATGTATGATGTACGATGTACGAGGTACGATTTATGATATATGATTTATGATGTATGATATATCATGTATTGTCTACGATGTATGATATATGATGTGTGGTGTATGATATATGATGATCGTTGTATGATGAAATATGTATGATGAGCTATGTATGATGTACGATATATGATGAATGATATATGAGGTGTGATATATGTTGTATGATGTGTGATGTTTTATGTGCGATGAACGATGTTTGATGAACGATGTATGATGGACGATATATGTTGAACGATGTATGTTGAACGATGTATTATGAACGATTTGTGATGAACGATGTGTGATGGACGATGTATGTTGAACGATGAACGATGTGTGACTTATGATGTATGATGTATCATGTATGACGTATGATGTATCATGTTTGATGTACGAAGTATGATGAACGATGTATGATGAACGATGTATGATGGACGATGAACGATGTATGATATAAGATGAACGATGTATGATGAACGATGTATGATGAACGATGTATGATGAACGATTAATGATGAACGATGTATGATGAACGATGTATGATGTATGATGATCGATGTATGATGATCGATGTAAGACGAACGACGTATGATGGACGATGTATGATGAACGGTGAATGATGGACAATGAGTGATTTATGATGTACGATGCACGATGTATGATGAACGATGTTTGATGAACGATGTATTATGAACGATGTATGATGAACGATGTATGATGAACGATGTATGATATCTGACCTATGATGTATGATGTATGATGTTTGATGCATGATGAACGATGTATAATGAAATATGAAATATGAACGATGCATGATGTAAGAAGTATGATGCATGTCGCATGATGTATGTTGCATGATGTTTGATGTAAGACGTATGAATATCGTTGTGTGAAGGACGACGTGTGATGAACGATGTATGATGAACGATGTATGGTGAACCTCGTATTATGAACGATGTATGATGAACGATGAATGATGAACGATGTATGATGAACGATGTATGATCAACGATGTATGATGCACGATGAAATATGGACGATGTATGATGTAAGAATTATGATGCATGTCGCATGATGTATGATGCATGATATTTGATGTAAGACATATGAATATCGATGTGTGATGAACGATGAGTGATGAACGATGTATGATGAACGATATATGGTGAACAATGTATTATGAACGATATATGATGAACGATGTTTGATGAACGATGTATGATAGACGATGTATGATGAACGATGTATGATGAACGATGAATGATGGACGATGTATCATGAACGATGTATGATGAACGAAGTATGATGAACGATGTGTGATTTATGATGCATGGTGTATGATGGACGATGTATGATGAACGATGTATGAAGAACGATGTATGATGAACGACGTAAGATGAACGATGTATGATGAACGATGTATGACGAACGATGTATGACGAACGATGTACGATGAACGATGTATGATGAACAATGTATGATGTACGATTTATGATGTGTGCTGAACGATGTATGATGAACGAAGTATGATGAACGATGTATGATGAACGATGTATGATGTCTGACCTGTGATGTATGATGTATGATGTTTGATGCATGATGAACGATGTATAATGAACTATGAAATATGAACGATGTATGATGTAAGAAGTTTGATGCATGACGCATGATGTAAGATGCATGATGTTTGATGTATGACGTATGATGATCGATGTGTTATGTACGATGTGTGATGAACGATGTATGATGAACGTTGTATGATGAACGATGTACGATGAACGATGTATGATAGACGATGTATGATGAACGATGTATGATGAACGAAGTATGATGGACGATGTATCATGATCGATGTATGATGAACGAAGTATGATGAACGATGTGTGATTTATGATGTATGGTGTATTATGGACGATGTATGATGAACGATGTATGATGAACGATGTATGATGAACGACGTATGATGAACGATGTATGATGAACGATGTATGACGAACGATGTATGACGAACGATGTATGATGAACGATGTATGATGAACAATGTATGATGTACGATTTATGATGTGTGCTGAACGATGTATGATGAACGAAGTATGATGAACGATGTATGATGTCTGACCTATGATGTATGATGTATGATGTTTGATGCATGATGAACGATGTATAATGAACTATGAAATATGAACGATGTATGATGTAAGAAGTTTGATGCATGACGCATGATGTAAGATGCATGATGCTTGATGTATGACGTATGATGATCGAAGTGTTATGTACGATGTGTGATGAACGATGTATGATGGACGATGTATGCTGAACGATGTATGTTGAACGATGTATGAAGAACGATGTATGATGAACGATGTTTGATGAACCATGTATGATGAACGATGTATGATGAACGATGTATGATGAACGATGTATGACGTATGATGCATGATGATTGATGTATGACTTATGATGATCGATGTGTGATGTACGATGTGTGATGAACAATGTGTAATGGGCAACGTATGTTGAACGATTTATGTTGAACGATGTATGATGAACGATTTATGATGATCGATGTATGATGAACGATGAATGATGTGCGACTTATGATGTATGATGAACGATGTATGGTGAACGTTGTATGATGATCGACGTATGATGAACGATGTATGATGAACGATGTATGATGGACGATGTATGACGAACGATGTATGATGAACGATGTATGACGAACGATGTATGACGAACGATGTATGATGAACGATATATGATGTGCGATGTTTGACGAACGATGTATGATGAACGATATATGATGAACGATGTATGATTAACGATTTATGATGTATGACTTTTGATGCATGATGTATGATGTATGATGTACGATGTATGATGTATGATGTATGATGTACGATGTATGATGAACGATGTATGATGAACGATCTATTACGATAGATGTATGATGTATGATGTGGGAAGAATGATGCATGATGTGGATTCAATATGTTTGTTGTATGATATATGACGTATGATGTACGAGGTACGAGGTACGATTTATGATATATGATGTATGAGGTATGATATAACATGTATTGTCTACTATATATGATGTATGATGTGTGATGTATGATATATGATGATCGTTGTATGATGAATTATGTATGATGAGCTATGTATGATGTACGATGTATGATGAATGATTTACGAGGTGTGATGTATGTTGTATGATGTGTGATGTTTTATGTGCGATGAACGATGTTTGATGAACGATGAAATATGAAAGATATATGATGAACGATATATGATGTGCGAATTATGATGCATGACGAATTATGTATGATGCATGACGTTTGGTGCATGACGTATGATGAAGCATGTTGATGAACGATGTGCGATGGACGATGTATGATGCACGATGTATGAAGAACGATGTATGATGATCGATGTATTATGAACGATGTATGATAAACGATGTATGATGAACGATGTATGATGAACGAAGTATGATGAACGATGTGTGATGTACGATGTATGATGAACGATGTATGATGTCTGACATATGACGTATTATGTATGATGTTTCATGTATGACGAACGATGTATGATGGACGATGTATGATGGACGATATATGACGAACGATGTATGATGAACGACGTATGATGAACGATGTATGGTGAACGATGTCTGATGAACCGTGTATGTTGTACGATTTATGATGTTCGATGTATGATGTATGATGTATGATATATGATCTATGATGTATGATGTATGTCGTATGATGAACGATGTATGATGAACGTTTCATGAGGGGCGATGTATGACGAACGATGTATGATGAACGATGAATGTTGAACGATGTAGGATGAACGATGTATAATGAACGATGAATGACGAACGATGTATTATGAACGTTGTATGGTGACCGATGTATGATGAACGATGTATGATGTCTGACTTATGATGTATGATGCATGATGTTTGATGTATGACGTATGATGATTTATGTGTGATGTACGAAGTGTGATGAACGATGTATGATGGACGATGTATGTTGAACGATGTATGTTGAACGATGTATGATGAACGATCTATGATGAACAATGTGTGATGGACGATGTATGTTGAACCATGAACTATGTGTGACTTATGATGTATGATGTATCATGTATGACGTATGATGTATGATGTATGATGTACGAAGTATGATGAACGATGTATGATGAACGATGTATGATGGACGATGAACGATGGATGATTTAAGATGTATGACGAACGATGTATGATGAACGATGTATGATGAACGATGAATGATGGACCATGTATGATGAACGATGTATGATGTATGATGTATGATGTATGCTGAACGTTGTATGATGATCGATGTATGATGTACGATGTATGATGAACGATGTATGATGAACGATGAATGGTGAACGATGAATGATGAACGATGTATGATGTATGATGAACGATGTATGATGATCGATGTAAGATGAACGACGTATGATGAACGATCTATGATGAACGATGTGTGATGGACGATATATGTTGGACGATGAACGATGTTTGACTTATGATGTATGATGTATCATGTATGAGGTATGATGTATGATGTATGATGTACGAAGTATGATGAACGATGTATGATGAACGATGTATGATGGACGATGAACGATGGTTGATTTAAGATGTATGATGAACGATCAATGATGAACGATCAATGATGAACGATGTATGATGAACGATGTATGATGAACGATGTATGATGAACGATGTATGATGAACGATGTATGGTGTATGATGTATGATGTATGATGAACGATGTATGATGAACGAAGTAATATGAACGATGTATGATGAACGATGTATGATGAACGTTGTATGGTGAGCGATGTATGATGAACGGTGTATGTTGTACGATGTATGATGTACGATGTATGAAGTATGATGTATGAGGGGCGATGTAAGACGAACGATGTATGATGAACGATGAATATTGAACGATGTATGGTGAAAGATGTATGGTGAACGTTGTATGATGAACGATGTATGATGTCTGACATATGATGTATGATGTATCATGTATGACGTGTGATGTATGGTGCATAATGTACGAAGTATGCTGAACGATGTATGATGAACCATGTATGATGGACGATGAGTGATTTATGATGTACGATGGACGACGTATGATGAACGATGTATGATGAACGATGTATGATGAACGATATATGATGAACGATGTATGATGAACGATATGCGATATCTGATTTATGGTGTATGATGTATGATGTTTGATGCATGATGAACGATGTATAATGAACGATGAAATATGAACGATGTATGATGTAAGAAGTATGATGCATGTCGCATGTTGTATGATGCATGACGTTTGATGTAAGTCGTATGTATATCGTTGTGTGATGAACGATGTGTGATGAACGATGCATGATGCACGATGTATGGTGAACAATATATTATGAACGATCTATGATGAACGATGTATGATGAACGATGTATTATGAACGATGTATGATGAACGATGTATGATGAACAATGTATGATGAACGACGAAATATGCGCGATGTATGATGTAAGAAGTATGATGCATGTCGCATGATGTATGATGCATGATGTTTGATGTAAGACATATGAATATCGATGTGTGATAAACGATGAGTGATGAACGATGTATGATAAACGATGTATGGTGAACAATGTATTATGAACGATGTATGGTGAACGATGTATGATAAACGATGTATGATGAACGATGTATGATGAACGACGTATGATGAACGATGTATAATGGACGATGTATGATGTATGATGTATGGTGTATGATGGACGATGTATGATGGACGATGTATGACGAACGATGTATGATGAACGACGTATGATGAACGATGTATGGTGAACGATGTCTGATGAACCGTGTATGTTGTACGATGTTTGATGTTCGATGTATGATGTATGATTTATGATATATGATCTATGATGTATGATGTATGTCGTATGATGAACGATGTATAATGAACGATGTATGATGGACAATGTATGATGAACGATGTATGATGAACGGTGTATGATGAACGAAGTATGATGAACGATGTATCACGAACGATGTATGATGAACGATGTATGATGATCAATGTATGATGTATGATGTATGATGTATGCTGAACGATGTATGATGAACAATGTATGATGAACGATGTATGATGAACGTTTCATGAGGGGCGATGTATGACGAACGATGTATGATGAACGATGAATGTTGAACGATGTATGATGAACGATGTATAATGAACGATGAATGATGAACGATGTATTATGAACGTTGTATGGTGACCGATGTATGATGAACGATGTATGATGTCTGACTTATGATGTATGATGCATGATGTTTGATGTATGACGTATGATGATTGATGTGTGATGTACGAAGTGTGATGAACGATGTATGATGAACCATGTCTGATGTCTGACGTATAATGTATGATGTATCATGTTTGATGATCGATGGACGATGTATGATGAACGATGTATGATGTAAGATGTATGATGCATGACGCATGATGTATGATGCATGATGTTTGTTGTATGACGTATGATGATCGATGTGTGATGATCGACCTGGGATGAACGATGTATGATGGACGATGTATGTTGGAAGATGTATGTTGAACGATGTATGATGAACGATGTTTGATTAACGATCTATGACGTATGATGTATGAAGCAAGATGCATGTTGTGTGATACATGATGTTGATGTTTGATGTACGGTATTTGATGTACGATGAACGATGAACGTTGTTTGAAGTATGATGTTTGATGTATGATGTGTCATGTATGGTGTACGATGAATGATGTATGATATGTGATGTATGATGTATGATGATCGATGTATGATCATCGATGTATGATGTACGATGTGTGATGTTCGAAGTATGATGAACGATTTAGAGGTGAGATATATGTTGTATTATGTATGATGTTTGATGTGTGATGAACGATGTTTGATGGACGATGAGAAATGGAAGGTGTAAGATGAACGATGTTTGATGTATGAAGTATGATGCATGACGCATGATGTATGATGCATGATGTTTGATGTATGACGTATGATGATCGATGTGTGATGTACGAAGTGTGATGAACGATGTATGATGGACGATTTATGTTGAGCGATGTATGATGAACTATGTATGATGAACGATATATGATGAACGATCTATGATGGACGATGTATGACGGACCATGTCTGATGACTGAAATATGATGTATGATGTATCATGTTTGATGTACGATGGACGATGTATGATGAATGATGTATGATGTAAGAAGTATGATGCATGACGCATGAAGTATGATGCATGATGTTTGATGTATGACGTATGTTGATCGATGTGTGATGAGCGATCTGGTATGAACGATGTATGATGGACGATGTATGTTGAAATATGTATGTTGAACGATGTATGACAAACGATGTATGATCTACGATGTATGCTGAACGATGTATGCTGAACGATGTATGATGAACTATGTATGATGAACGATGTATGATGAACGATGTATGATGGACGACGTATGATGAACGATGTATGATGAACGATGTATGATGTATGACTTATGATGTATGATGCATGACGTTTGATGTATGACGTATGATGATCGATGTGTGATGTACGAAGTGTGATGAACGATGTATGATGGACGATGTATGTTGAACGATGTATGTTGAACGATGTGTGATGGACGATTTATGATGACCGATGTATGATGAACGATGTATGATGAACGATGGACGATGTATGACTTATGATGTATGATGAACGATGTATGATGAACGTTGTATGATGGTCGATGTAAGATGAACGATGTATGATGAACGATGTATGATGAACGATGTATGATGGACGATGAACGATGTATGATTTATGACGTACGATGGACGAAGTATGATTAACGATGTATGATGAACGATGTATGATGTATGACGTATGATGTATGATGTATGATGTATGATGTATGATGTACGATGTATGATGAACGATGTATGATGAACGATGTATGATGAACGATGTATGAAGAACGATGTATGATGAACGACGTATGATGAACGATGTATGGTGAACGATGTCTGATGAACGGTGTATGTTGTACGAATTTTGATGTTCGATGTATGATGTATGATGTATGATATATGATCTATGATATATGATGTATGTCGTATGATGGACGAGGTATAATGAACGATGTATGATGGACAATGTATGATGAACGATTTATGGTGAACGATTTATAATGAACGAAGAATGATGAACGATGTATGATGAACGATGTATGATGAAGAATGAATGATGAACAATGTATGATGTATGATGTATGATGTATGCTGAACGATATATGATGAACGATGAATTTTGAACGATGTATGATGAACGATGTATATTGAACGATGTGTGGCGAACGATGTATGATGGATGATGTATGATGAACAATGTATGATGAACGATATTTTATGAACCATGTAAGACGAACAATGTATGATGAACGATATATGATGAACGATGTATGATGCACCATGTATGATGAATGACGTATGATGTACGATGTATAATGAATGATGTACGATGTATGACGAACGATGTATGAAGAACGATGTATGATGAACGATGAACGATGAACGATGAATAATGAACGATGTATGACGTATGATGGACGATCTATGATGATCGATGTAAGATGAGCGACGTATGATGAAATATGTATGATGAACGGTGTATGATGAACGATGAGTGATTTTTGATGTACGATGAACGATGTATGATGAACGATGTATGATGAACGACGTATGATGAACGATTTATGATATCTGACCTATGATGTATGATGTATGATGTTTGATGCATGATGAACGATGTATAATGAACGATGAAATATGAACGATGTATGATGTAAGAAGTATGATGCATGTCGCATTATGTATGATGCATGATGTTTGATGTAAGACGTATGAATATCTTTGTGTGATGAACGATGTGTGATGAACGATGTATGATGAACGATGTATGGTGAACAATATATTATAAACGATGTATGATGAACGATGTATGATGAACGATGTATGATGAACGATGTATGATGGACGATGTATGATGAACGATGTATGTTGAACGATGTATGATGAACGATGTGTAATGAACGATAGATGATGAAAGATGTATTATGAACGATGTATGGTGAACGATGTATGATGAACTATGTATGATGTCTTACTTATGATGTATGATGCATGATGTTTGATGTATGACGTATGATGATCGATGTGTGATGTACGAAGTGTGATGAACCATGTATGATGGACGGTGTATGTTGAACGATGTATGTTGAAATATGTATGATGAACGATTTATGATGAACCATGAATTATGAACGATGTATGACGGACCATGTCTGATGTCTGAAATATGATGTATGATGTATCATGTTTGATGTGCGATGGACGATATATGATGAACGATGTATGATGTAAGATGTATGATGGATGACGCATGAAGTATGATGCATGATGTTTGATGTAAGACGTATGTTGATCGATGTGTGATGAGCGATCTGGTATGTACGATGTATGATGGACGATGTATGTTGAAAGATGTATGTTGAACTATGTATGACAAACGATGAATGATGGACGATGTATGCTGGACGATGTATGCTGAACGATGTATGATGAACTATTTATGATGAACGATGTATGATGAACGATGTATGATGGACGACGTATGATGAACGATGTATGATGAACGATGTATGATTTATGACTTATGATGTATGATGCATGACGGTTGATGTATGACGTATGATGACCGATGTGTGATGTACGATGTGTGATGAACGATGTATGATGGACGATGTATGTTGAACGATGTATGTTGAACGATATATGATGGACGATGTATGATGAACGATGAATGATGAACGATGTATGATGAACGATGTATGATGTATGATGCATGATGTGTGCTGAACGTTGTATGATGAACGATGTATGATGAACGATGTATGATGAACGATGTATGATGAACGATGTATGTTGAACGATGTATGAGGGGCGATGTATGACGAACGATGTATGAAGAACGATGTATGATGAACGATGAATGATGAACGATGAATAATGAACGATGTATGATGTATGATGAACGATGTATGATGATCGATGTAAGATGAGCGACGTATGATGAACGATGTATGATGAACGGTGTATGATGAACGATGAGTGATTTATGATGTACGATGAACGATGTATGATGAACGATGTATGATGAACGACGTATGATGAACGATTTATGATATCTGACCTATGATGTATGATGTATGATGTTTGATGCATGATGAACGATGTATAATGAACGATGAAATATGAACGATGTATGATGTAAGAAGTATGATGCATGTCGCATTATGTATGATGCATGATGTTTGATGTAAGACGTATGAATATCTTGTGTGATGAACGATGTATGATGGACGATGTATGTTGAACGATGTATGTTGAACGATGTATGATGAACGATGTATGATGAACGAAGTATGATGAACGATGTATGATGAACCATGTCTGATGTCTGACGTATGATGTATGATGTATCATGTTTGATGTACGATGGACGATGTATGGTGTACGATGTATGATGTAAGATGTATGATGCATGACGCATGATGTATGATGAATGACGTTTGATGTATGACGTATGATGATCGATGTGTGATGAACGATCTGGGATGAACGATGTATGACGTACGATGTGTGTTGGAAGATGTATGTTGAACGATGTATGATGAACGATGTTTGATTAACGATCTATGACGTATGATGTATGAAGCAAGATGCATGTTGTGTGATACATGATGTTGATGTATGATGTATGATGTTTGATGTACGATGAACGATGAACGTTGTATGAAGTATGATGTTTGATGTATGATGTGTCATGTATGGTGTACGATGAGTGATGTATGATATGTGATGTATGAAGTATGATGATCGATGTATGATTGTCGATGTATGATGAACGATGTTTGATGTTCGAAGTATGATGAACGATTTATGAGGTGAGATATATGTTGTATGATTTATGATGTTTGATGTGTGATGAACGATGTTTGATGGACGATGAAAAATGGAAGGCGTAAGATGAACGATGTTTGACGTATGAAGTATGATGCATGACGCATGATGTAAGATGCATTTTGTTTTAAGCATGGCGTATGATGATCGATGTGTGATGGACGATGTTTGATGAACGATATGTGATGTGCGATTTATGTTGAACGATTTATGATGATCAATGTATGATGAACGATGTATGATGAACGATGTATGATGAACGATGTATGATGAACGATTAATGATGAACGATGTATGATGAACGATGTATGATGTATGATGAACGATGTATGATGGTCGATGTAAGACGAACGACGTATGATGAACGATGTATGATGAACGGTGAATGATGGACGATGAGTGATTTATGATGTACGATGCACGATGTATGATGAACGATGTATGATGAACGATGTATTATGAACGAAGTATGATGAACGATGTATGATGAACGATGTATGATGTCTGACCTATGATGTATGATGTATGATGTTTGATGCATGATGAACGATGTATAATGAACTATGAAATATGAACGATGTATGATGTAAGAAGTTTGATGCATGACGCATGATGTAAGATGCATGATGTTTGATTTATGACGTATGATGATCGATGTGTTATGTACGATGTGTGATGTACGATGTGTGATGAACAATGTGTGATGGACGATGTATGTTGAACGATTTATGTTGAACGATGTATGATGAACGATTTATGATGATCGATTAATGATGAACGATGAACGATGTGTGACTTATGATGTATGATGGACGATGTATGATGAACGTTGTATGATGATCGACGTATGATGAACGATGTACTATGAACGATGTATGATGGACGATGAACGATGTATGATTTATGATGTACGATGGACGATGTATGATTAACGATGTATGATGAACGATGTATGATGAACGATGTATGAAGAAAGATGTATGATGAACTATGTATGATGAACGATGTATGATGAACGATGTATGATGAACGATGTATGATGAACGATATATGATGAACGATATACGATGAACGATATATGACGGACGATGTATGACGAACGATGTCTGATGAACGATGTATGACGAACGATGTATGACGAACGATGTATGATGAACGATATATGATGTGCGATGTTTGACGAACGATGTATGATGAACGATATATGATGAACGATGTATGATTAACGATGTATGATGTATGACATTTGATGCATGATGTATGATGTATGATGTACGATGTATGATGTATGATGTATGATGTACGATGTATGATGAACGATGTATGATGAACGATCTATGACGAAAGATGTATGATGTATGATGTGGGAAGAATGATGCATGATGTGGATTCAATATGTTTGATGTATGATATATGATGTATGATGTACGATGTACGAGGTACGATTTATGATATATGATGTACGATGTATGATATATCATGTATTGTCGACGGTATATGATGTATGATGTGTGATGTATGATATATGATGATCGTTGTATGATGAAATATGTATGATGAGCTATGTATGATGTACGATGTATGATGAATGATATATGAGGTGTGATATATGTTGTATGATTTGTGATGTTTTATGTGCGATGAACGATGTTTGATGAACGATGAAAGATGAAAGATATATGATGAACGATATGTGATGTGCGAATTATGATGCATGACGAATTATGTATGATGCATGACGTTTGGTGCATGACGTATGATGAAGCATGTTGATGAACGATGTGCGATGGACGATGTATGATGCACGATGTATGAAGGGCGATGTATGATGATCGATGTATTATGAACGATGTATGATAAACGATGTATGATGAACGATGTATGATGAACGAAGTATGATGAACGATGTGTGATGTACGATGTATGATGAACGATGTATGATGTCTGACATATGACGTATTATGTATGATGTTTGATGTATGACGAACGATGTATGGTAACGATTATGGATGAACGATGTATGATGAACAATGTATGATGTATGATGTAGAACAATGTATGATGAACGATATATGATGTATGAATTATGAAGCATGATATATGATGCATGATGCGTGCTGTTTGATGTATGACGTATGATTATAGATATGTGATGAACGATGTATGGTAGGCGATGTATGTTGAACGATGTATGATGAACGATGGACGATGTATGACTTATGATGTATGATGAACGATGTATGATGAACGTTGTATGATGGTCGATGTAAGATGAACGATGTATGATGAACGATGTATGATGAACGATGTATGATGGACGATGAACGATGTATGATTTATGATGTACGATGGACGAAGTATGATAAACGATGTATGATGAACGATGTATGATGTATGATGTATGATATATGATCTATGATGTGTGATGTATGTCGTATGATGGACGAGGTATAATGGACGATGTATGATGGACAAAGTATGATGAACGATTTATGATGAACGATGTATGATGAACAATGTATGATGAACGATGTATGATGACCGATGTATGATGAACGATGTATGATGAACAATGTATGATGTATGATGTATGATGTATGCTGAACGATGTATGATGGACGATGTATGATTGACGATGTATGATGAACGTTTTACGAGGGGCGATGTATGGCGAACGGTGTATGATGAACGATGAATGTTGAACGATGTATGATGAACGATATATGTTGAACGATGTGTGGCGAACGATGTATGATGGATGATGTATGATGATATGATGTATGCTGAACGATGTATGATGGACGATGTATGATTGACGATGTATGATGAACGTTTTACGAGGGGCGATGTATGGCGAACGGTGTATGATGAACGATGAATGTTGAACGATGTATGATGAACGATATATGTTGAACGATGTGTGGCGAACGATGTATGATGGATGATG
>JAUCRC010000107.1:0-58309 GCA_032399595.1 Tetragonula carbonaria
ACACAAACAACTTATCAACACGAAAAAGAAGTACCAGATATACAATTTCTATTTCTAGGTGCTATTCGAGACGATTTCTTAAATGTTCCAGAGAATCTTTTGAAGTAATAGTCAACCCGGTCTCTTACTATAATGCTATTTATATTGTACCACTTCTATTATCGCCCAAAAGCAGGGGGTATATATTACTGAACGGAAGTGATCCTGTGTGGAGTGCACCCTTAGTTTATCCTAGGTATTTTACCAGTGATCCGGATTTGGACGTTTTAGCGGAAAGTGTGGAAATAGCTTTAAAATTGTTTGATACAGAATCGTTTAAGAAATATGACTTTAAATTGATCGACAAACCGTTGCCTGCTTGCAATGAGTTTGTGTTTGGTGAGAGGGATTATTGGAAATGCGTGATGATGGAATATACAGAAACTATTCAACATCCGGTTGGAACTTGCAAAATGGGACCAAAGTCGGACCCTGATGCTGTGGTGGATGAGAGGTTGAAGGTTTATGGAATCCATGGTTTGAGAGTTGTAGATGCCTCCATTATGCCAAAAATTGTTAGGGGGAATACAAACGCGCCCACAATTATGATCGCGGAGAAAGCTAGTGATATGATTAAGGAGGACTGGTTGTCCGGCTACGACTTAATTGATGTGGCGTGATAGATTGACGAGTAAGGGAATGACTAACTGTGGAAATTAATTATGCCAATTTATGCTCAGTAATAATAAAGTAATTATTAAAATTTTGTTATCATGTTATGTAAAAATAAACTATATGTGTGCATATTATGATATGGGATAATATTTAAATGAATTATGATTGTTAAGGTCAATCACGACTGTTGTCGTTCTTGTACCTTTGCGTATTGCTTGAAGGCCAGCAACCGATCTGGGAATGTAAACGATATTGATTTGGTCTTCTGAATTTATCAACTATTGAGCCTGGTGGTTCCAATGCAATTCTTGCTTAGGCAATAATGTCGTAAAAATGACATATGTGGACTAGCCGTGATTGAAAGTCTACTTGTTACTCACTGTCTTCGACTGACTTGATTGAACTCTAAATTTTGACTCCCTGTTCTCTCCTCCAAGTCCTTCCCTCGTAACTTTGAATTACCCCCTTCTCAGGAACCCGGACGAATTGGAAAGCGTGTGATATTTTAGAACCAATAAGAAATGTGATGGAAATTTCAAAGTTTACCCAAAACCGCGAGCCTCTTTGGTGGGATCGCATTGTTCATAACATTCGTTTCTAGAAACGATTTCCTTTTTTTACACACTCTTTCACGTACGTATTTATGACTTGGCGATCCCTGTAGAGTGGAAAATATTCATCACGCTTCAGAATCTAAAGATATGGGGATAACAGATAATTTCATTAAAGTTTTCACAAAATTTCATTCCAGTATTTATCAATGCAGAACAAACGTTCGAATCTACAGACGAAGGTCAGACATTAAATTTTTCAAGGCTGGACAATATTTTAAATAAAAAAAATAAATTATACTACTTGCCTAAACATTATAAGTGTAATCATGCCTTGTGTTAAATTTGCTGTTAAGGATTCAAATAAAATAGCCGAAGCACATTTTCATTTTAAAAAAATGCAAATACAAACAAAAAAAATGCAAATCCAAACCTACTTTGCTAAAATGTCTTTGCGTTGTATATTGAAACTGGTCATTCTGAATTTAAATAAAAAAGCATATCGTGGTATTACTACGCATTCACTAAAAAATTCTTGCCAAACACGCTTTGAAATAATAAAAATAATAAAAATTTCTATGAAGGATAATATAAAGAAATGACTGAAATTGAAATTATCAGATTTACATTATAAAATATGGAATATATGATTATTCATCTTTAAAATATTGAATTCTTTAAACAATATGAATGCTGCCTGCGATCAATATTTATAATATGGACAAGCTGTAATATTAATGTAGGTGACATTTTGCAATGGATTTTGGCAAAAGAATTTAACCCTATACACTCGAATATCTGAGGAAACATCATAGTTAAATCTAGCCAACAACTGACTTTCTGGTTCTGTAATTTGCTGATAATTATAATGAGCACATGCGTTTGGTGTTGAACGATGCAATATATAATAGTATAATAGTATCTCAATAGACGCCTAGAGTGAAAACTGTAATAACGACGTATTAAAAAAGAAAAGAATTTCAGAAAAAGACATTCTGGAGAGAGTTCTGGGTTAATTGGCGCTCAATAACTCACATAATTCGGAATAATTCGCATAAACTCTTCTTATTGCTTCTTACGAAAATGTAAAAATGGCGGAAGATGTTATTTTTCCAAGGTTTGAAACTATGTACCATTAAATCTTATATATTATATACTATAAAAGAAATAGACTTACAATATGTGTATTTACCTTAGTTCAACTTCTGGGCACTTGCAATTCACGTTCTTTAATAAACTGGAATGGATAAGGAGATACATTATTAATAATTAACAGTTATAATAATTAACTTATGATATAAGTGTTAGTAATTAACACTTATATCACTTATTACATAAACAGTATAAGTATATTGAAATTTCATTCAATAGCACAGACAAAGAAAGTACGCGATGTTTGTTTATATATCAAATCCCGAATGAAGTGGTAGGAGTGGCGAAGTACTTTTCAAACAGTTTCATTTCTTTTATGGTTACATATATCTAGTTACATAGATACCAGAACACATTATTTATCCGATATGGATATGAAAAGTAGTTAACCATGTCTAATAAATAAAATTGAAGTGAAAACAATAATTAAATAGTCCTTATAACGTATATAAATGTATGCAAGGGCAACAACGAGTTTAGAACTATATCAAGATTTTAACAAGATATTCAGCGTTTTGAAAGGTAAAGATAGAAAGGTAAGTTATAAAGGTAAAAAAAAAAGATGTAATATTCAGGTAGGTGAAATTTTTCAATGGATTTTGACAAAAGAATTTAACCTTTTGCACTCGACAAGACCATCTTCTTTCTTCCAACTGACAAATTACTAATTACTTGAATACCATGTTTCTCTAATTATTCTTCTGGTCCAATTCCAGACAGCATAAGGATTTTTGGAGAATTAATGGATCCAGCTGAGAGAATCACTTTATTTTTTGCAAAAATTGTACCCAATTTAGTTCGGTTGCTTTCTGCAGCATATTCGACGCCTATTACACGTTTCGTTTTATTGTTTCCAAGCAATTTTGTTACGTATGCTTCTGCTTTAATGGTTAGAACCTTGCGTTTGCATCGGATCGGTACTATGATAGCGCTTTTAGTGCTTTGACGTGTTCCATTAGCGGAAATTGTTTGTAGATGCATCAAACCTAATTGGTTCTTTGCGTTGACATCTACAAGTTCATAACCGAGTTATTACCATGCGTCCAGCAAGATATCGGTGTTGGTGTCAGTGTACGGGAATCGTTCTACCGATTGTTAACCACCTACGCCATGGTAGTGTGGATTCTCTTTTACTATCTAGAGAGAATGGATGTTTTCATGGATCGCTCCTCGTATTTAGTGATATATCCAATTTAATACCTCTGAATCCCTGTTACTTTCTGATGTCAGAAGGTATGGTAGAACTTCTTCGTAGCTCCAGCCATAATTTCCTTCTTCTGCCCATCCGTCGTAATCTTTAGCACTACCACGGACGTACATCATCAAATTGATAGTACTGCAACCACCCATCACCTGTAAGAGTGATAATAAACTAGGAACGGCCAAATTACTAATTACACTAACGCCAGAATTACATATATTCTGATATAGAGATTCTAAAAGCACAGTATCACTAAATTCTGTACATATTTCTAGATTTATTGTAAATTTCACTAGTAACTACAATAATCATGTTGTACCTTTTTATGATATTTATGATATTTCGAATTATTATATACATGAAGAAATATTTTGTTTAGAGGCCATTCATTTCAGTGAGCCCACCTTAATACCTATTCGAGCTGTGATGATGCAAAGAATAGTTTTCGCTTAACATTAACGGTACAAAGAGATCAACGACTGATTAACATTGATATCCAAATAATTAAATTTTTCTTATAAAGAATGATGGTTACTCTGGTATTAATGAAATTTCCAATGCAAGAGGTGCAAGCGAACTCGAATGTTTGGTCCGTGATGATTTTCGTGTATAGGTAAATGGTACGGGTAAAATTCTTGTCATTCTGATATCGTTATTATGCTTGTTTGGCATTCTTAGAAATTTAAACAGACTCACTTATATGGATCAGCCTATATATTATACATGTTTAAAGAAAATTATTTGCGCACGAGTATTTTCATGATTCTCAGTATGGATATAAATAGTACTAATAACATTCAAATAATAGCTTTCTTTTAGTTCATGACAAGCAATCAATTCCTCGCATCTAACTGTAGAAAGATATTTCAAAATATATACACATACTTTGCCCCTTGGTGTCGGGCACTCTTTGCTCTCTGAGGATAGACAAGCGTGTTCCTGCGGTTGTGTGAGATAGTTCCAATCGATATTGCTCCATGATAACATAAAGGCGAAACTCAGAACACCAGACACTTTTGGTTCTTCTATACGAGTTTCCAACAATAATACCTGAGCATATATATGAAGCTTTTGAGGAATATCATAATCTCTCAACATGTAAATTTCCTTGTTGTTCCGAAACTTTTGAATGTGGTTGTAGCTGAAACGAAATTCCGAAACTCTAGCACAATTAATCCTTACTCCTGAACGGTGATCATTCAAGATCTCGTTTTCATTAAGCAAAAAATTTTTGGAATGTCTAGGAATCCTGATAATGCATACATATATGTTTCAAATCAAGATTAAATTAAACGGAATAGAACCGTAATCTGTTTTATTAGATTCAATAGAAATTACAAATATATAAAGTCGACTGTGATTCTTCTGGTCAATTAGACGAAAGCATATCATAAATTAATTTTTTTGTTCATCTAACGTCAGTGATGAAATATCACCTACAAAACGGTATAAAATATTTTATAAGTATTACTCTTTATACGAAACTACTCTATCGTTATGTGAAATTACTCTAAATATCCACAAAGTAATACTCTTTACAAGTATACCATAACCTTCTTTATTTAGTTATCATTTCCTTCAATTATGTTGAAATATTAAAAATGCACAGTTAGCTACAGACATGCGCAATTAGTAATGACACGAAATAATTAATTTCAAATACCTTCCAATGTTTTACTCCGCTCAATCTGTTTGCAAGTAGACATCGGGCTGATCCAGCTTCAACGATTATAAAATCGTATTCCTCTTCTTGACAATTTATTTTTGTATACATAAAGTTTTAATTAGACAGAGAATATGTAACTATAGATAAAATATAATGATAAATAGCAATATAATTATAGATAGCATCCGGTGTTATATTTGTAACTATTTTAAAATTGACCAGCATAAATTCTGAAATGCCATGTTGGAATTTTTATGTGAAGAACAAACAGTCAATAGTATTATGTTACAGAATTTTAGTTAAATTAATCGAATGTTAGTTATTACACTGTTGAAATGCTACGAATTCATTTAGAATGCTTGACGATAAGTTTGCTAAAACAAAATGAAGTTTCCAAATATTTCATCGTAATAATAGTTTTATCGTAGTAATAACTTTTGTAGCAGCACACATGTAGTACAGGAGAAGTGTTATTCCTACACGCATTTCTGTTGATCAAAATTTTAGTTCCAATAATATTTTTCAGTTTCAATGAAGCAAATCCTCATACAGCCTCTGGAACAATGAGAGTATTATTTTTCGGTTTGAAATAATTGCATTCAAATATACAGAATATACCGGTTTGGTATTCTAACTCTGCCAATTGTTTTCTGCAGGCAAAAGTCATTTAGCAAAATGTTCATCAAAAAATTATTTAAAAAATTAGAACCATGTGTGCATTTGGTAGCTATTCAATCAGTCTCCTTCGTTTAATTCTAATATGAAACTATTTAATCGAAACTATTTAATATCACGTCAAATTTCTGCACACGCCTCAAGTTCTACATATGTTGTTTTGATTCAACTATCCAATCTGTTTGTAACAGTCCAATCCGAATGTAACAGTTCTTTGTAGCAAATTTTAACTTTTAATGTTACAAATTTATGTGCCATTAGTGGAAGCCTGGCATTCTTGGTGATCGTTCACTCTTCTCTGTTAATCTATTATTCAAACTGCTCATATGTGGATCGTATCAGTCGCACATCATATTTTTGGCTGTATAACATTTTAGTCCTACAATTACCTGTAATTATAAATGAATTATTTTCATCCGAATTTACCTGTATCATACTTTGGACAGGAATAGTCCTTGGAATGACCAAATAGTTTAGCGATGTGTGCAAGAAACGTAATTGTTGATGGTTGACGGGTTGACAGTACAGGAAATGCTGAGCAAGTTCTTGTTACATATCGTGGTACCCACGACATTTTTCATTACGTATGATGATTCGTCGTTTGCACTTTGCCATGATTTCCTTGACTCTTTGAGAAATCTGTATAATTGAATAATATACACATGTATATGCATAACTACGTATTTTAGTGTGGCAAATCATAAGTTGTTTCGCGACTTTAAAATCTAATAAATGTTACATAAACATATTTATGTATTACAAAATCCTAACTCATTTTTGTCCCGAAATATTTGTGGTATAGTTATACGCAATTGAAAACATTTTGTTTACTTGTTATATTACAGTTGTATCAAATTCTGTCAAACTATATTATATTGATGTTTCTTATGTATACTGCTTCGAAAAACAGACATATTTTTAAATTTTCACCAAAATTTTGAATAAGCATTAATATATGCTTGGAATAGTGTATTTTAAAATACCTAAATGATTGTAGTCATTTCTTTTTTTACTCATCAATTCTGTTCAGTTTTATACTTAACATTGAAAACGAGTCACATGTTATACTTTTCCCGGGTATATCTCGATTTGTTTGAAATAAATTTCTTTCAATAAAGATTGATAGGATTGAAAAAAAGAAGAACAATTATTCCTCTGATTTATTTTAACAAATTGCAATTACTGTTGTGCATATACTGCTTTACTACAAATGAAACCTGTATGGCTGAATACCTACGTCATTGTACTTCCTGAGTACTTACTTATTACTTATAAAATGTTTCAAATCGAGCAAAATTTTGATTAAACGGTTAGCGACATTAGTATTCAATGTACTGTATCGCATAATTTTCAGAAATTGATAAAAGCCTGAAGCTTTTTTTTTAAATTGGTACCTGACTTCTCGATCGGATTTTTTTACTTCAAGACGTCAATTTCGTGCTTCGTTGAATGGTAAATAAGAAGTGTAAAATCATATATAATATTGAATATCTTTTCAACAGGAGGTTGGCAGATGCGTAATGGAATAAATGTTTACTGCATTCAGTATCATGAAACTGAAATTTATAAATTGAATTATTCACATTGCATCCTATATGTAAACTTTTACTACTGCAAAATTCAAAATTTCAATTTCATAGAAAGGGACTCATATAGTCCAGGTTTAAAAATTAAAGGACATGAAAAATTAACTTAATTTATTTTCAGATATGACTGGTCGTAGACGGGATGCGAGATATCTATTATGGCACTCCCTTATTATTAAGAAGTCAGATGCAAACGAGAATTGACAATATAGTTGGCTCATTATCATTCCTATAAATTAACGTATGAATACTATACATCTCACATGTTATTCTGTGCACAAAAATATTCGAACACTCACTTACGGAATAAAAATTCTTCGATGCATCTCTATTTATTGAACACACGTCACTAATATTTCTAAAAGTTTTCTACGTTTTTTAAAATACTAAAAATCCGTGCAATCTACAATCCGTGCAATCTACAATCCGTGCAGGACATATAAGATCCAATGTATGCGATACTAAGAACATACAGAATATTGTACAGCACTTCATTACAGACACTGCGTTCCTGAACACTTTTTAGTATGTAACTACACTACGATCTGCTATTAAAAATGATCTATTTTTATTTATCTTCTGATGATTGATCTAATGATCAATAGATTTCTTCCATTAAAAATGATCTAAACGCTATTAATATGATGAATTCTCATTGAACAGCACAGACAAACGACATACGCTATGTCCAAGAATGTATTTAGTCCCAAATGAAGTGGAGGGTTCCCTTTTAAATAGTTTCATTCCTTTTTACAGCAATGTACATATGAATATATGAATAGATATTAGAACATATTATTTGTCCGATATGGAATGCAATAAACGTTGTCTGACAGATGACAGTCAGGGGAAACTAATCGTATGTGACGAAGAATGTGTGCCTTGAAGACAACGATTCTAGAAAATATCGAGCGTTTAAAAAAAAAAAGTAAAAAAAGGAATGTTACGAAGAAGGAAGCAGTAAACGAAATAATCTGTCGTGTCAGACGATCGCTTGCAGCATTCGTTAACGCGAATGGTATAAAGTAGGTAAAAGAAGTAGACTTACAATATGTGTATTTCCTGAATAAACTTCTGGACACTTCCAATTTTCAGTGTTTATCACGATCTTGAATAAATTGGAATGGATAAGGACATATAGTAATAATTAATACTTATATGACTAATTACATAAACAGTATAAATATATTGAAATTTTATTAAACAGCACAGATAAAGGACCTACGCGATGTATGTTTATATATCAAATCCCGAATGAAGGGGCAAGAGTGGTTGGGTACTTTTCAAATGGTTTCATTCCTTTTATAGATATATATACCTAGTTACATAGATACCAGAACACATTATTTCTCTGATATGGATATGAAAAGTGGTAAACCATGTCTGATAAATAAAATTGAGGCGAAACTAATAATTATATAGACATTATACGTTATAAAACGTATGCCACAAAAATAATGCGAATAGAACTATATCAAGTTTTTAACAAAAAAATATCCAGCGTTTAGAAAGATAAAGTACAAAAAGAAATGTAATGAAGAAGAACGTAGAAGAGCGGAATCTTTTTCGATAGTTTTTGAATATATTGCATATGTCGAAATTTTGAACAATGTTTTTCCTCGCATATGATCAGGAATCGAAGAAAATTACCAAAACTGGTCGGACCATTTCCTCTAATTTTAGTTATAAGCACTATGTGTGCGAATGACGTCAAGCATATTGTCCACGGGGAATTTATTATTCTGTTTCCAACTAAGGACAACGGCATACTCATTTCTTTATGCTGGCAAGAAACCCTAACGTCTACTATCGCGTCTGTAGTGACACGGTAACTTACTGTTTTCACTCCCGGCTGCTGACTCGCTTGCATTTTAGGTTTAGTTTCTACTGAAAATGATTGGCATTGATATTTAAGTTCACCATCTTTAGAAGAATTATATAATTGATAATTAAATTGCTCGCGATTTAAGGTGATTGATTCTCACTCGCCATCACTTTCCAATAAAGCAAGCCTGGTGTCATCGAGGATGTCAATGTGCTTGTCGTTACAGTCACTCGGTTACGTTTCTGCATACTGCCATATTTCAGTTGTTACTACTTTCTGGCCGATTATCGTTATTGTAGTTACTAATACGTTGTATACATATTAAGAAACTGTCAGATAGTCAATTATAAGTCGTTCAACAATTGATTATAATTCATATAGTCCATTTATAGCGATTTCGAGTCTTAAATCGGAATCATTTCATTTTACATAAATTCCAAAACATTTCACCAGCCATTCGCCATCCGCCTCAAATACAAGCGCGAGAATTGCATTTTATTGCTTGGACCGTCGAGTCGAAGCAGAAATGTTTACAACATTTTCCGATACTCATCGTTACTAAACTGTTAAATTTTCTTATGCATTTGCATCAGTTATATATTACCAAACGTATCTGTTGCATCAGCCATATTTCTCTTCATTATGTATATATTCACCGATACATTCTACGAAAATATATCACTTCACATGCCGATTCTAAGCGACGTTCGTATACTATACAATAGGAAATGACATCATTTAAAGAATTTACTGGAGAAATAATTATTTCAAGGAATAGTCTCAGGCAACTTCACCGTGCCGGGATTGAGAACAGTAACATACATGCAATACGTTGGTGACACTCATTATTAGTAAACTTATCTCAACGCAAACATTTCTTAAATTCTGGCATATGTTGTTTTAATCTGGCATATGTTGTTTTAATATACATGGTTTTAATCGCTCACGAATTAGCGAGAGTGGTGTAAAAACCTGTAGATTATTGGGCATGTGGTTAGCGAATATGTAGCTTATCAGGCAAAATGTTGCCTACGTTAGAAATCATCCATGATTATGCGAACCACATTATACATAATAATTCGCAGACAAGAATGACGTTTGAGCTAGTTTATTATATCTAGCTAATTTGTATATGGCGATTATCGTCATACGTAAGTAGGTGCATTTACAGGCTTAGATATTCATATCGTCTGCGCTTTCGGACTTGAAGCTGAATTTCGATTACAACTCCAAACGTATAGAAATGCACAAAGTTTGGCTATTTGATTATTGCTGTAAATTCTTGTAAAATAGCCTAGAAAAATACATGTCCAAAGAGATGAAATTGCGAAAGGGTGTTTGTGTGCATGTGCACCTCAGAAAAACAGCAGCATGTATGTATTGTGTAATCATCCTTTTAATCACCGTCTCGTTTATGCATACTGAAATGTTGTGTTAAAATACTAAAACGTGTGATTTTGCAATTCTTTATCAACGTGCCATCGCAATGACCAAAAAGTATATTCTTAAATATTTGTTATAAAAATAAGCGGCAGTGTAGACAATGCATAAAATACGTATTCGGTGATGTCAGCCGATGTTACGTACGCACAACATATGTATTTCTATTTACAGATTTGTTGTAATTTACAGTTCTCTTATACGCAGAATAATTTAATTATAATAATGGAAACTGATTGTAATTAATAATGATTTTCTTATATGGCAGAATAATTTAATTATAATAATGGAAACTGATTGTAATTAATACTGATTCTAATTAATTTTTATATTAAAATTTGCATAAATAATGAATTTTAATTCAATAGCACAAATATACGCCCTATTTGTACTTACATTAAGTCCTGATTTAAATGATACAGATTTCTAATTAAAATGCAATTGTAGGTTACGTGAAACGTAAAACCTAATGTATTTGTTAAGAATATATTATTCTTCCGATTTCAAACATTTTCGATAATGGGCAATACCTGATAAATAAAGGTATGGTGAATCTAATCGTTATATGACCGATTCATGTATACTACGATAGTAATGTGCCTCGAATCTATCCTTTAAAGAAGATGAAACAAAAGAATGTGAGCAGTTGTAAAATTTTTTTTTCCCCTATGTCTTTCGGATATGTTGTAAATATTGACATTTTGAACAACTTTCACTTCCTTTGCCTACTGTGAGCTATCAAGTATCCGAAATATTTGCAAAAGTCTGCCGACACTAAAAACTAAATTCTACACATTAGCATTTATGACACATATCTGTTTGTAACAAATATCCAAGTATATTTTGCACATCAGACACCACTCTCTTTGCTTACGAATGTAAATACATAGATGACTTCTGCAAACACGTTAGTGCCAGACACCGCTTTTTTGCAACTTTCGTACGTCCTACGTTCTAATAGAAAGCAACATGTATTTTAAAAGATTTCTTCGTAAAATGACTATTTTAGGCAATAAAATAATTACCGGCCACCGCGACGGGATTGGGGACATCAACATCGACAGGAATTCGAGTACTTTGATAACATTTATTGTTAGTTGGGTATAATACAGAGAGATATCTTTCTTCGTAATTTCGTCATATCCAGTTTTGTATGTCATTTTAGCCAAGTTCGGATATTTTCGACCCTGCAGGGGTCGGCAGACTACTGCTTATGTCCACGCCAGTGTGCAAAAAATTACAGATATTAGATATTATTCAATATTACGCAGACCATTCTGTACTTGATAAGCAGAAGAACAAAAATGTGAACATTTTTATCACTACCCTGTAAAATTTATATTTAGGAAAACATACGATTCTGATGAACGATTGAATGATTTTTTCAAAATATTGACAGATATGCAAATATCGTCTAAATAACAATGTAAATCAATAAACAGAATGAACAAAATAAAACTGTACAGTCTTGTAAAATTATTATTTATTTTGCAGACTGATATTATATACACGATTTTATATGTTATAAAAATATATGCATATGTTACGTTGTAAAAATATTATTTCTTCCCCAAATTGAATATAAATTAACCAAAATCTAATTCTAATTTATCTAGGAATGCGTTTGGATCAGATTTAAGTGCAAAGAGAAACACATTCCATTATGCATGTATTATACATTGTTTAAGTAAGCATTTTTACAATAACAATCTCGACAACATATTAGAAAATCGAAATCAAAGATGGCTTCCTCTTTAGTAAATAATTATCTTTGCTACATATTTACGTATCCAATGTAAAGTTATAGGTATTGGACAAAAATTTGAATTTCATCTCTTTCCATTCTTTCTAGTTTTACACTTAGAACACAGTAAGATGTATTGATAGTATCTTTGGCAACATATATGGAGGAGATTCCACAAACGCAGAAGTAATTTTTATCAAAAAACGACTTAAATAATTTGAGTAATATAGTGTATTCCTTGTTCTTATCTAATTATATAAGTCATCTATGTTGGTCATACACATATATGTCCATTTAGTCTATTCACTCATTATATTGGTTACATTGTTTTTTATTTCCGAAAATAATATTTTAATAGCTGTTTGCATGGTATAATTAAAAATAGGTAAAAATAATGAAAAACATGATTCACCGTCATAAGATAAGAAAAGTTACAGTAAATTTGTCTGACGTTGAAATAAATTTTCTTGAACATTACAATCTCTATTTACCACACTTCTTGAACTTGAATGTCAATCTTGTACTTGTAAGCCTAGTATTTGTAAAGCTCTAAACAAGATAGATTAAAGTAAGATAATATTGATAAAAGCTACTTGGATGTATCATAATATTTTATACCAATGTGTAAAAAAATCATTCATCTTTTTTATTGTACTCTATGCTTAAAGAAGAATGAATTAGGAAACCACATCAGTAAAGCCACAAGTAAAATGATCAAAGATGTTCAATTAGTAAATGCGCTAGAGTACAGAGGTCTGTACATGAATGTATTATACACATATAATGTATTGCTTCGGTCCATGATTTAAGAGTTCTAGGATCTTCTTATCATTTGCGTGTCACAGAAATAAATTAGAAGAATATGAACAGTGTTGCCAAATTTGTTTCTAGAATTATCTATTGAATTGAACGTGGTGGTACTTCATTAATGAAGGAGTGTAACGATTTAAATCAGTGATTGATGAAGAATGGGATGTAGGATGTAGTATATATTTGGCATTTAACATGTATTTAAAAGTATTAGAAAAGATTGGTTGAAATATGATTTTTTTATGAGCAACACAATTAGATAAGACGTTCTTTTATTTTCAAATATGAGAATTCACAACTCGAATGAATTACCTCTGTTCCGTAAACTCGATTTTATAAAAGTTTGGACTTATCAATAAAATATTTCTTCAAATATTGTTTGGAATAAAGGAGCATGTTTACGTGTTGCATTAAGGCAACGACGTAATTTATGGTACGGTTTAGAAAATTTGTGAGTCTATCATATTGGATGCAGCACTGTGCCTGCATTCCATCGATATTAGTACACTATGACGTAGTATTGATGACATGGACGTGCTATCCTATTATTTCATTCATGTCAGTGCCTCGATTTCAATTCTTTCATTCAATATCACTGCGTTATGAAATAGGAAAGCTAAATCGAAGGAAAGGCATACTGCGTATAAATATAATATGGTATCACTTTTCCTATTTCTTTTGTTTAAATTCGTTTTATGATACCGTTTCGAGAAAATTAGGCATAATTCATGAAAATTTGCCTACATCAATGGTTACAGCGCGAAAATGAATTATTTTTTAACTAAAAGTTGAATTGTCCTCAAATATTTGATAAACAATCAAACTGAAAAAAGAAAAAATCTTTTAAATAAGAAAATTTGTATTATTTATTTATTTGTTATACTGTTCGATAAAAAATAAATAAATATATATATATATATATTTCAAGGAATAAGAAATTTTGTTTAAAATAATAATAAATGAAATCCTTTTGCTGAATTTTAAATTTAGAATATCATGTTTTTTATATTTTCGTTTCTTGAAGAATAGAACGGCATTAGACGAAATCCTCTTAGAATGTACTCCAGCAGATATACTTCGAATAGGAAATTCAAAACCTACGTCCCTTTAAATATTTTGTTGGAATTCGTCACCGTATGAGCTCAAAATTCAGTCAGTGACCAAAATATAAATTAGAAAATGATACATGAGCGCGACGAAAAATAAGAACTTATACTGTATAGTATAAATTCTTAATTACATCGTTACGACATAACAACGTTTCTGTTATTTTGGGGATTTCAATTTCAGGAAACCGAATCACAGTTTATTACGTGTCATCCTATTACAAATGTTATAACCATCAGACTGAATTCAGAATTGTATTAGTTAACAAATTTATAACGTCAATTGCGCATTAATATGTAACGCAATTCGAGATATGTTTAAATAAACAATAAATGATATCGTATGTTTCAACAATAAATAGTATCGTTCGTCTTAACAACTGTGATGAAAAAAATATATAAAATTCCATTTCATTTGAAATTTATTCCATCGCTCGAAAATATGAAATATATTTTGCACCATATTATGTACCGCTTTGTACCAAATTTGTAAAAGTATTTCTTTAGTCGATTTTGCGAGACATATAAGGATATATTTCTTATATAAGTTCATATTTTTCATTAAACCTTCATGAAATATTAAAGATTTATATTAAATAAATAATCGTTATTATCATAAAATTGATAAGCAAGGTAATTTATAGAAAAATTTCGAATAACATTTAAATTCATAACCGTAATTTTTAACTAATGGATTAAGGAACTTATACAATTTGTCACAACCAATCCACTGTACGATTATAATAAAATTGTTGAAAATTTAACGTAAATGTGTAATATAAGATATATGTAAAGGAA
This sequence comes from Tetragonula carbonaria, assembly GCA_032399595.1. Taxonomy (NCBI): domain Eukaryota; kingdom Metazoa; phylum Arthropoda; class Insecta; order Hymenoptera; family Apidae; genus Tetragonula; species Tetragonula carbonaria. The sequence goes on from JAUCRC010000107.1 coordinate 15,209, forward strand.
ATACAATAATTTTAATATTTTGATATTCAGAGTAATTTAAAATGGTTGAAAATTTTGTCAGCGAAATTTGTACATAAAACCAAGTTTTAATAATTTAAAAATTTTAATTAACTGTATATTGAAAAAAGTATTAAAAAATTTGAATTTACAATGTATTTAAAAATTTTTATTTATCCTGAATTGAAAAAAGTAGTGACAAGTCCGCAAAATATGGTTGGACTTCATTTTGTTATAGATTAGAATGATATCGGTTACTTCGTCGATGATTACTAGCTTCATAATTCGCTACTGATAGTTTGACAACACTGTAATGAGTTTCAAACTCTTTTTGCTTCATTTACTAGTTCCCCGATTCACCGTTGTCTAAACGTTGAGTGCGCTAAAAAACCAGTAACTTTTTAATATGTTGGTATTTCAGGGCACGAAAGTCCGTAAGATGGAATGTCCATTCATATAGCTCGTCTGTAACTACGTCTGTGCCAATGTTAACTTTGGTTCAAAAAATAACACTCTCCAATGTCCTTCTGTCTATACCATACTCTGAATTCGAAAACGTTTTCAAAAGAAATAACGTAAAATTATATTTCAAAATTCAATCAACATTTAAAGCAGGAATGACCGATCTAGAATACGCTCGCATATATAGTTTGATAGCAGTTAGCCAAAAGGTAAGTATATATACATAAACGAAATATATGAAATACCTCGTCTGTACAAACATAAACAAATTACTCACAGAGCAACTACTAAATACTTTCAGTGTTAAAAGACTTTTATCTCAAACCCGACTATGTTAAGCATAAATGATTTCGACTTTTTGCCTCCAACAACCAATTCACTTAAAAAAAATTCATACCGTACAAGCTTAAACTAATACGCTCCCAATGTCCAGCACTCAATGCTAAATTTGAGATAATGCGAACACAAACTAAATTACCTAAATTGCACAGATTAAAAACCTCCTACAAGCCTTTTTCGGATCAACTCACCAAACAGAAATATTACCAGTTACAAATTACACTGATAACATTCTGGCTCTCGTACAAGCGCTTAAAGGAATGTATCTTTATCTAAAAAAGAGGAAGCATAAAAAGCAGGATACACCAACTCCATAAAAAGTTTACTAAGCTTGTCGAAATATCAAAAAGAGATGCACCAATCAGCTGTTGCTACATAGAACTGTCATAATAGGCAATAAACACCAATAGTAAAACTTTTAGCTGAATTCGAAATATTCAATCGATAATCAAGGGAAAATAAATGGCTTCTACATGCACTACGAATAATTGCAAATACTTTTAAAACAACTCAGTTTTGGGATCATTTGTGTCCAAAAAACTAACTTCAAGAAAAAACATTTTTCTAAAACATTAAAATATAACGTTATGAAACGGTTAAATAAAAACCACGCTAGCGGAGTAGTGACTATTACAATATCAAACAAACACAACTACATCGAAATCCCGTTGAATTAAAATTTATAACCTATCGGAGAAGCTCTTTTCTTTTTTTATCAAAAAATCCACATCCACAATATCTATATCCTGAATACTCTTCCTTTTGATTTGCATGATTCTGTTGACTTGTTAGCACAAATTCCAGCTCAACTGATTCCTGTTCCGAGATTTTAATAGCCACCACGCTTTGGGGAGCGACTAGTACTAACATTAGAGGCAAGATAATCGAAAAACTGCTTAACAGTAATCATGTAATCTTGCTAAGTACAGTTTCTCCAATACACTTCAGTACCAGAAATGGTAAGAATAGTGCAATCGATCTACCTTTTCCAGTCCAGCATAGAACGAGAAGCCTAGAGAACTTTTACGACATATCCCCATAAAAATCTCCTACGAAAATCACCTTATCTCAAACATTCCATCGACCATAATGGAATATAAAAAAATCAAACTGGTCAACATCTCAAGAAAATATAATATATCAACTCGCAGAAAAAGGAACAGACCCTGAAACTGATCGAGCACGGATTAAAATATCAAGAAATGATTAGTAACGAACAGCAAACAAAGACATTGGAGTTCCCATAGAGCAAAAAATTAGGAATGTACCATAGTGGAGAGAAGGATATTACGTTGCCATGCAAAAAAATCATCGCGCATTCAGCAGAGAGAAATCACATCCTACAATCGAAAACCTAACCGAATTCTAAACGAAACGCGCCAGATGTCGGATTACCATTGAAGAAAGTAGAAAGAAATAATGGCATGCACGTAACTCAAACCTGTCGTCAACAAGCCGAGAACTACAAGGTAAATTCCAACAGCTCATGACAATTGATAAACTATGACACACATACTTCAAGATCAGACCGATTCAGAGCAAGCCATTGCTAAACACACCACTAATGATTAAGGAAATAAACTGTATCCATGCATTAACTAAAAATTCCGTCCCCGAACATTGGGAACAATATTCCAAAATTGCTATTAAAAGTGCCCCAATTTTCGGAATAAATTACCTGCTAAAGGTCTTCAATTATATTTGGTTTCACAAAGTCTTTCCTGACAACTGGCGGAAAGCAATAGTAATTCCAATTCTTAAACCGAACAAAAGCAAGAAAAACCCAAATATTATCGCCAAATTGTGATAACGAACGCCATGTGTAAATTACTTTAGAAATTCGAAAACCGAGGGAAATCAAATAAATTTTTAATTCCAAATCAGTACGGTGTCCGAAGCCATCGTTGATGTTCTAACGAAGATGGAATCTTACATTCACAACTGACTTTAGAATTTCATACCGATCTCGTGCTTTTCGAAACTTGTAAGAAATCGCATGCATTTACTATTAATAAGAGAATTTTCAATTGATTACACCGCTGGCTGACCATCAACGAGTGACTTGCCAATGAGAAATGACAACATAGTAGGCTTGTCGTTTGTATAAATGTACATTTAATACAATTAATATATTTAATTCACAAAAGCACTCAAATGTTTCCTGTTGACGGAAGGTGTGGAAGCAGCTCAAAAATTATTAGATACAGAATCGTTCAAAGAGAATGATTCTAGGTTACTAGACAAACCTTTGCCTGCTTGTCGACTAATTCAATTTGATGAAAGGAATTATTAGAAATGTGTGATGATGGAGTACACTACGACTATATACCATCCGGTTATTTCAAAGGATAGAGGTCGAACCATTCCCTTATTATAATGCTTTTTCTATTCTACCACTATTAATATCTACCACTATCATTATCGCCTGAAAGCAGGGGATTTATAATATTGAACGAAAGTGATCCCTTGTGGGGATCCAAACCATAATTTATCCTTTCTCTATTGACTTTTCTGGATCATTGAAAAAATCTCTTTTATCAGTTCAAGAGAATAACAATTGTACATCAGGTACGTCATTTTCGTGTTCGAAGGGTGTTTATAAGAAAACAGAGCAACAACTAATACTTATTTCGGATAAAGTTTCCCTGTCTTCGCATACTAAAGAATATCTTCCTGCTTCATAGAATTGTTTTCACTTGTGGAGGTAAAATTCAGAGCGATCATTAAACCGTACATGGACACATGGTCTTGGAGATGCCTTCCAACTGATAAATAACTAATTACATTAATAGCATGTTTGTTTAATTCTTCTCTTGGTCCAACTCCAGAAAGCATAAGAATTTTTGGTGAATTAATCGATTCAACTGAGACAATCACTTCTTTAGCAAAACCTCAGTTTAAGTTAGTTTGGTTGTTTGAGATCATTGAAGCCTATTCGATACCTATTATGTGTTTTGTTTTGTTGTTTACTAGTAATTTCGTGACGTATGCTTCAGTTTTTATGGGCAGATTCCTGCGTTTGCGTCTGATCGGTCGTATGAAAGCGTCATTTATACTTTTGCGTGTACCATTAGCGGTGGTCATTTGCACTTTCGTCACGCCCAATTGATTGTTCGAGTTGACACGTATATACTTGTAACCAAATTCTTGCTACGCGGTGTTGTCGTCGGTGTATAGAAATTGTTATACCGATTGATAACCATGTTGCTCCTGGTAGGGTGGATTGGCTTCCACTATCTAAGGAAAATGGGAATAGTTAAGTATTTCACGAATTTTAATTAATAGTATTTGTTTGATCCAGTTGATTCGATGTGAATTTAATGTATCATCATTGATTTGATATAATGTTAGTATATCATCACTTATCGTTCTTTTGAAATAATTTAGATAATACAAAGAAGAAAAGCATGTGTTACATTTGACACATTTGTTTGACTTACTTGTAGCATTTTGTAGACAAAATATATATAATCAGTCAGAAGAGTTTAGATATAATATTTAAAGTGATGAAATCTCATCCTAATTCGTCGTTATTATTTTATTTAGTGAGAACAGCAAAATGTTATATCGATATGCTTATATGTTAACACCATTCAATGATTTCGAGTTACGAAGTATATATAGTGTGTATAGATCCGACAAAGGTCAAGTTTGGACTTTTTGTTGATGTAAAGAAATTGCATAATGGTATATTTATCGCGGACAGCAATTCGTCTTCCTTGTATTGACAAGAAGTTTACCGTGCTCCACCAAGGCTATTGCGTCGGGTACTATTGTTACTTGGGCCGTGACTGAAAAATCTGTTTACTTTATCTCAGAATCGACGTTTGGCTATCACCTAGCATATCAGGATCAAACCTGAGTGTTTCGAAAAATTTTCAAATAACTTTATTTTTAAATTACTTTCTAAAGTTATTTCAAAAATAATATATTTGTGAAATAAATAAATTATATTATTCAGCATTTCATACAAGAACCTATTTATTTTATATAAGAATTAGTTATATATTAATTATATTTATATTCATACAAAAATTAATTATTTGTATCATATAAGGATTAATTTATTTCCAATTAAATGATTTATTTGTTATTTCATCAAATAAATTATTTCTTATTTGATTTTGATTTCAATAACTGGTTTCTCAAAGACTTCAGAACTTTCCTTGATCACCCATGAAAATGATTGCATCTTCACACTTGAAGAAATTTATGGGGCACTTAAGTGGTACTTAAGTACCACTTGCAAGTATGTTATAGTACTTGCAAGCTCCTTATACTTGCAAGTTTTGTAAATAAAAATGTTAGAAATTTCATGAAATATAGGAGATTGTTCAATTGCTGAACTTCGAATCAACATTCATTTGTGAATTGGTAATTGGTCATTGGTTATTGGTAAGCAGTTGAAGAAATAAAGAGTAATACTGTCAATTACTAATTAAAACAATGATTGAATTGAAGAAAGAGTGTGAATTGACTAGTACTAATTGTTTAGAATTGTTTAGTTTGTCTATCAAATCCATCAACAGCGTAATTATTCCCGACGAAATAATGTAAAAAGTAAGAATCGAAAGCTCGATTGGACAGTACTCTTTTTGAAGTGATGCCTACAAAGTTCAGCTTGATGGGGAAAGTAACAGCAGTACACAAGAAATGTACATATTAAAGGCAAGTTCTCAGTTTTGTCAAATTTTAAATCCCATTTAAAACGAGTTCATGGCAATAAAGAATTTGAAATATTGAAAGATATTAGTGTTCAAGGAAGATAAAATTATGTGAAAATCAGCGACTCGATATAGTTGAAACGGAAACTAAAAGCAACAGAAATAAAACTAGTTCTATTCAAAAGCAATTTGAAAATAATCTGGTGTAATTTGTAATAACGTCTTTAATTTTTTTAAATACTGTTGAAAATGTTAAATTTCGAAACCTAGTAAATAATTTACCAAGACATAATTCAACAAATATTGAAGTTAAGCATTTTACCCGAAAATGTCCAACCAAAGAATTAACAATCAATTTATGGAATACACAGCAAATATCAAACAGAAACTTAAAAACATTCCTATCTTATGTTATAGATGTTTGGTCAGGCAGAAGGAGATTTTTGGGTATTACTTTGGATTGATGCCTCTTCCCTTAACTTGTCGGCGATTCAGTGGATCGCAATTCAAACGAGTTCCTGCCATGACAACTCGCGGTAATAAATTATTTTGATTTTCATTGATCATTTTTTTTTCAATTGAGTATTTTGGTTCCATTGATATTTATTTTTTATGTTATTTTAGAGACAAATTTTCAATTATAAAATAAATATTCTTTTTTTTCTTAAACGATCAATTCTTCAACTTGTTATTTTCCCAATTACTTTCATGGTTTCAAATTCCTTTAATTGACCAAATAAGCTACATATCGTTAATTGAAATCCAATTTTTTGCCAAATATCAAAAAATGTTATTTGAAAAATTCATTTCTAAATTATTATTTGAAATACTCTTCGGTTTGACCAGGACAGTAAAATACCTTTCCATATTTCTAATTTGAGTGGGTATCATCACTTACAATTATATTATAGACGATAAAAATATTATAGGCGGATAAATTGGCTCACAGGTAGCAAAGGGAAGAAGTGAGACATTGTGTAAAAATGGTAATTTGTTTATCAAGTCGTAGTTAAGTAAGCGTGGATTACTAGCGATCATTATAAAAGCCATCAAGTTAGTAAGACAAAATAAATTCAGTTATTCGAATAAAGGGATTCAGTTCATTTCTCACAACAACGGGCATCCTTCCAGAAATGGTTCAAGATGGTTAAAAAATGATCACACCAGTCGTTAGTAACTTTAATAATATTTATAATATAGAGTATAAATATTACTATTGGCATTATTAGTATTCAGATTGGTATTACATTTCATATACATATAATATATAATACAAATAGTCCACATAGTATATCAAATAATCAGTTATTTTTAATCAAATCAAATTTTTTTATAGACTATCAATTTTTCGACATAAGGAAGTTAATTTTTTTTAAGTATTTGACCAGCTGTATTGATTAGTGAGAAAAGAAGTAATGGAATTCCATTTAAAAAATGCATTCTGCTTCATATTTTCTTTACTTTTTCTTTCATAATTTCCTTACTTTTCTTTCATACTTTCTTTCACTAAATTATTCTCACTTCCTCAAAACGGAACAAATTATATATTTTAGACATTTTTCGAATAACGAAATTTTATAATACTGTTGTAAATGTATGATATGATTACGAAGTACTTTGTACATATAAGAGCCGTATTATTCCAATTATAATTAGAGTAATAATGTTAAGGATATATTGTCAACAGTTAAATTATTTGGTAATTATTCATAATATGAATTTCAATTGAATTAGTTTATTACCTCTAGATCCATGTTGTTTTCTGACTTGAGAAAATATGGCAGGACTTCTTTGTAACTCCAACCACGATTTCCTTTTTCTACCCATTCATCGTAGTCTCTTGGGTTACCACGGACGTACATCATCAAATTGTTAGTACTGGAACCACCCATTGTTTGTAGGTGTGAGAATGAACTTTAAAATGCCAAAATACTAAAAACATTAACACCAGACTAACTATATACATTCTGATTTAGACATTAGAAAATTGCAGTATCTCTAGTTTATATACAGATTCCTAGATTTATTGCAAATTTCACGAGTATAACTACAATAATCGTACTGTACATCATATATTTATGATAATTCGAATTATTATATACGTGAGAAATGTTATGTATAATAAACAGGCCATCCATTTCAGTGAGCAAACCTAAATATCTTTTAGAGCTGTGGTAACGCAAAAAATAGTTTTCGCTTGAATGATACAAAGAGATCAACGACTGATTAACATTGATGTGCAAAAATTTAAGTTTTTCTTCGAAAGAATGATTAGTTATTCTCGTATTACTAAAAAAGTCCTACTGCAAGAGATGCAAGCGAATGTCTTTTCCGTGAAGATTCTGATGTATAGTTAAATCGTACGGGTGGATTTTTTGTAATTCGGATATCGGTTTGGCATCGCTTATGCTTGTTTGATCTTTTTAGACAGTCTCACTTAAATTAATCAGCTTATATATATATATATATATATATATAATATACATACATATATATATAATATACGTACATATATACATATATATATACATATATATATATATATATATATATATATAAAATAATACTTTTCGCACGAGTATTTTCTTGCGTCACTGCATGCACATAAACTATACTAATAACATACAAACAATAATTTTTTTTACTTCATGACTACAAGTCAATTTCTCGAATATAACTATAGAAATATATATCGAAAAATATTAGGTGTACCGGAAAATTCTGTCCGTTCCGATTACGACAAGTTTCAACAAGTATGCACATATTCACTTGACGCATATTTGGCTCTCTGTTTTTATCACTGAATGTATACATACTGACCTAGCAAATGAACTATAACGAAGATGATTCGTGTTAATATTAAGTGCGACGCGATAGTGTACCCATGGCTACCGATAATGTTCATTTACACCACTGTATTCTGTACGAATTCCAACAAGGAAGAAATGCTACTGAAGCGTGTAGAAAATTGTTAAAAGTGTTTGGTGAAGGTACAGTTTCTGATAAAACATGCAGAAGATGGTTCGAAAAATTTCAAACAGTTAATTTCGATCTTTCTGATAACCCACGCTCTGGGCGACCACCTTTGATGGACGATACTATCAAGATCATGCTAGAGCAAAATCCTTTTTTGATAACATCGGAGACTGTGGAAAGGCTTGATTCAGCTCAACAAACCATTTCGGAACATATTCGGAAACTAGGATTGGTATGGAAATAATCGACATGGGTACCGCATGAGTTAAGTGAGAAGAATTTGAATGATAGACTCATCATATGCGCATCTCTGCTTGCACGGAGCCCTTCTTGGATCGGATGATAACTGGGGATGAGAAGTGGGTTACCTATGAAAACATCGTCAGGAAAAGGGCTTATTGTGAATCCGGAAAACCTGCTCCCTCCACATCAAAACCGAAGTTGAGCCTGAGTAAGAGAATATTCTGTATATGCTGGGACATTCGGGTACTAATACATTTTGAGCTGTTGAAACCGAACGAAAAACTAAATTCGGAGAGGTACTGTCAAAAATTGGATAATTTAAAAACAGCACTCTCAGAAAAGAGGGCAGCGATGTTCAATAGGAAGGACATCATACTGCATCGTGATAATGCCAGGCCACGTACCAATTTGGGGACTCGTCAGAAACTCGCAGAGCTGGGCTGGGAAATTCTGTTGCATCCACCATACTCCCCGGATCTAGCACCCTTCTATTATCACTTGTTTCTGCTCTTACCAAATTTTTTGAAGGTCAAAAAATTCAAAAACGAAGAAGATATCAGACAAGCACTGGTTCAATTTTTCGCCTCTAGGGATAAGGCATTTTTAAAAAATGGGATATACAAATTGCCATCACGCTGGCAAGAAGTCATAAATAATGATGGAAATTATATTATTCAATAAAGTGTACTCATGGTATGAAAAATTTATTATTCTGTTTTATTCTAAAAACGGACAGAACTTTCCAGTAGACCTAATATGTATACATACTTTGCCCCTTGGTGTTAAGCACTCATTGCTCTTCGCGGGTTGACAAGCGTATTGCTGCGGCTGTGTGTGATACATCCAATCGATATTGCTCCCTGATATCATAATGGTGAAACCCGGAATTCCACCTACCTCTGGTTCTTCTATACCGGCTTCCAATAATAACACCTGAAGATATGAATGAAAAGTTGGAGAACTGTCATAAACTGTCAACATGTATATTTTGTTGTTCTTCCAAAACTTTTGAAAGTAATTATAGCTGAAACGAAACTCCCAATTTCTGGCACAATCAATGCTTGACGGTTACTCCTGAATGGTGATCATTCGTGATCTGGCTTTCAGTAGGCAAAGGATTTTCAGAAAGTCTAGAATCCTGATAACGCATACACATATATGTTTCAAATCAAGATTAGACTAAACGGAGCTAATAGAGCCATAATCTTTTCTTAGTAGATTCAATAGAAATGACAGATATATAAACTGGAATGTGAATCTTCATGACAATTAAAACGTAAGAATATCATGACTTAAAGTCATTTCTTGCATCATCTAACATCAAAGATGATGGAATATCGACAACAAAGACGTATATAGTTTTATATGAATATTACATTTTATGTGAAATTACACTACACATTTTATATGGAATTACCATACACATACTTTATTTAGCTATCATCTCCTTTAACTATTATGAAATATTGAGGATGCACATTTAGCAACAGACATCCGCAGTTGGTAACGACACGAAATAATTAATTACAAATATCTTTCAATGTTTTACTTCGCTCAATCTGTTTGCAAGAACACATACACCTGATCCAGCTCATAAAATTTTATTCCTTCTCTGGAAAATTCATTTTGTATTAATAACGTTTAGTTTGAGAGAAAAAATATAATTATAAACAGAAATATAATTGTAGATAAAATATAATTATAGATAGCATTCGTATTTATATTTGTAATTATTTTAAAATAGACCAACATACATTTACAAATGTCATGTTGGAATTTTTATGTGAACAACTAGCAGTCAATAGTATTATGTTACAGTCCGACTAGTTACACTAGTTACTACACTTTTGCACTGCAACGCAATCATTTAGAAAGTTTGACGATTAAATTAATTGTCTAAATCAAAGGGAAGTTTCCATGAAGTTACAGTGTTTATGGCAATGATAGCAGTTCATGTGTAATGAAGAAAAGTGATATTACTAGACGCACTTCTTGTGTACTTCATGTGTAATACAGAAAAGTGATATTACTAGACGCACTTTACGTTGATCAAAATTTTAGTTCCACTAATATTTTTCACTTTCAAGGAAGCAAATCTCCTCATACATCTTCTGGAACAATGAGAATATTATCATTCTGTTTGAAATAATTGCAATTCAAATATATAGAATATACCGGTTTGTTATTCTAATTGTGTTTTGCATGAAAAAAATCATTTAGCAAAATGTTCATCACAAAGTTATTCAGAAAATTAGAACCATGTGTGCATTTGGAAACATCAGTCTTCTTCATTTAAGTCAAATGTGAAACTATTTAATCGAGACTATTTTACGTCAAGTTTTCTTCACACGCGTGAGGTTCATCATATGCTGTTTTGATTCATCTATTCAATCTGTTTTCCGAATGATTTCAGATCTTTGTAATAAATTTTTAATTTTAATGTCACGAAATATTGTGCCACAAGTGGAATCCTGGCAGTCTTGGTGATCAGGGGATTATTGCTTCTCTGTTGATCTGTTATTCAACTGATCGTATTGATTGTATCTGTTGCACATCTTATATTTGGCCGTACAACATTTTAGTCCTACAACTAATTACCTGTAACTATAACTGAATTATTTTCATCCGCATTTACCAGAATCGTAATTTGCACAGGAATAGTCCTTGGGATGACCGAATAGTTTAGCAATGAGTTCCAAATGCATAAGTATGGACGGTTGACAGGCTGACAGTTCAGAATTAGTTGTGCAAAAACTTGTTAGATTTCGTGGTACTCACGACGTTTTTCATTAGAAATTATGATTCTTCGTTTGCACTTTTTGAGCTTTGCGATGATTTTCTTGACTTTTAAAGAAATCTATATAATATGTGTACACATAAATGAAAAATACGTATTATATTGGGGGTACTCTCATAAATAGTGTCATCTTTTTCAAATTTAATAAACATTACGATCGAGTGAAAATAATTTAAAAAAATGTTCTAAGTAAAATAAAATTATGTACAATATCAAGTAGCAACATTATATATAGGTACCCATAATATTGCAAAATTCTTATTCTTTATTCTGAAATATTTGTGGAATTTTATGCGCAATTGAATATATGTTGTTTGCTTGTTATATTACAGTTTTGTATCAAATTGTGTCAAACTATGTTATATATTATATAATGATGTTTCTTACGTATACCTAAATATTGCTTAGAGAAACAAACGTATTTTCAAATGTTCACTAAAATTTTGAATAAGCATTAACATATGCATAGAATAGTATATTTCATAATACTTAAATGCTTTTAGTTTTTTTTTTTTTTTAGTCATCAATTGTGTTATGTTTTATACTTATTTTTGAAAACGCATCACATGTTGTACCTACCTCAGGTCTATCTCGATTTGTTTGAAATAAATCTCTTTTAATGAAGATTGAGAGGATTGAAAGAAAGAGTAATAAATATTCCTCTGATTTATTTTAACAAATTGCATTTATAGGGGTGCATATATTGTTTTACTACAAATGAAACCTGAAAGGCTAAATGCCTACATCATTACTTATTACACATGAAATGTTTTAAATCGAGCAAAACTTTGATTAAACGTTAATACTCTATGTATTTTACAGCATTATTTTCGGATATTAATAAAAGCCTGAAACTTTTTTTTATAATTGGGATCCAACTTCGCGATCGGATTTTCTTATTTCAATATGTCAATTTTGTGCTTTTCTGAACGGTATATATGAAGTGTAAAATCACATATAATGCTGAATATCTTTTTGAGAGTAGATTGGCAGATGCGTAAAGAAATAGAAGTTTACTGCGTTCACTGTCAACGAAATTGAAATTTATAAGTTGAATTATTTATATTTACGTCCTGTACATAAACTTTTACTGCTGTAAAATTGAAAATTTCAAATTTGTAGCAACGGACATTTCTAGTTAAAAAAATATAGAACATGAAATATTAATTTAATACATTTTGAGACCTGTCTGATCGTAGACGGGATGCGAGTTATTTGTTTGTATGGCTCTCCTTTATTATACAACCTCCAGATTAAAACGATAATTGATAATATAGTTGGCTCATTATCATTTGTGTAAATGAACGTATGAATATTATACATTTCACATGTTGTTCTGCTCACAAAAGTATTCGAACACCCACTAGCGCAATGTGAATTCTGCGTTGCATCTCTTTTTATTGAACAGTTTTTAGTGTTTCTAAAAGCTTTTTCCATGTTTTAGCAATTGCTAAGAATCGGTGTGATGTAATGTATAAGGACATTTAAGGGCCAATGTATATGGTAAGAACCTTCAGAGTATTGTACAATACCTCATACACTTCAAACACTGTGTTCTTGAGCAATTTATTAGCATGTAACAACATTATTAAGTATGTAACTACACTATAATATTTAACACGAATTATTGTCAACATTTTTGTTGATTGTTAATTATTACTACTGCTATTATTACTATCACAACATACATCGCAGCCCCAAAGAAATAGTAGCTATCGTTATTACTATTTGACCGAATAACAACTATCGAGTCTTCTGTTATTTATTCATTAGGTGTTCGCGTTACAGTAGCATAAACTCGGAAAGTGTAATTCTGCAGTTCGCTGAAGTTTGGAAAACGCCATGCAACTGAGTCTATGTTTTTAAATAATGTATTATAATAAATAGTAAATTTTTAAAAAGAAATAACAATATACTTAAAAGTAGAAGAGTAAAAGGTTAGTAATATATTATAAATGGAGTATTGACAAAAGTTTGCGATAGGAATCTGAACGTTTCGAATTTGATTTTCACAGAACTGAATTTGCAAGGAAGAACTTCAGATGTAGTGCTGCTTTGAATGAAATTGCTATAATTACTAATAATTGCACAACCTCATATGCTAGTGTTTATAGATATAATTAGTATGTGTAACAAATGCATGGAATGTAACACGTTTACCATTTCGGGAGACACGGCACGACTCTATGACAGAACTATTGTTCAGAAAATCTATACGATACGTCAGATAATATAGAATAACGTATTCAATTGTTAATTATATCTGAGAGACCGTCGCGTTGGAATGACAGGCGCCAAAATGAAATCAAAATGAAATGTCTTATGCAATTTTGCACGGTGTCAGATTTTCTGACATTTCTCATGATTGTTTGCGGCATTCGTTATGTCGCGACCATGTGAATTAAAGAAGTAAGTAGACTCACAATATGTATTTCTATGTACAGCCTCTGGACAACTGTAATTTTCAATGTTTGTCACGTTCTTTAATAAACTGGAGAAAGGAAATGTATATATTAATAACTATATAATATACTATATAATAATGTATATATATTAATGACTATTTCCTGAATTAAAAATTATTTAAACGGCATTGATATAATATATTCTCATTCAATAGCACAGAAACACGACGTACACGATATCTAAGTATATATATAGCCCCGAATGAAGTGGAGGGATCTTTTTTAAATAGTCTCATTCCTTTTATAGCTATGCACATATGAATATATGAATAGATTAAAATGATTTGTTTGTACAATCGATGTTTCCCCCGGGGGATGGCACATTGTATGCGAACAATTGAATGCCACCCATAGGGTCCAATCACATATATAACTAAAGAAATTGCAGAGCTCTGCAGAGGGAGTAACCTCACAGAGCTCTGCAATTTACCGCATTCACTAACTCACACGCAAGCCCAGAGGGCCGTATTTAATCTGTTTATGAAATCGCAGAGTCAGCGGCATTGCGTTCGCTGCTCTGCAGTGTATGACTCGGGCCGTTCATACATTCATTGCGGGTGCATCTTGTCGATGTGCACCCGCCTAGTGATAGATGAAAAGGGCTCCTGCGGATGCGCCAGCCCTTGCACTCACGCATTCAAGAAAAAGAAAGATAAAGAGCAAGTAGATACAGTAAGAGAGATAGAAGTAAGTATAAAAGAGTGATAAGAAAAGAGTAGAATAGAATACAGGAGTATAAGAAAACCTAAAATCAAAATACAGTGTGAAAATAAAATAAAAATTAGAATAGAGCAAAATAAAATACAAAAATAGGAGCGAACCTAAATTAAAATATAAAATAAAAAAGTAAAAAAAATAAAAATTAGAAATTAAATTTGACATAAAATAAATTAATAGGGAAACGCAAGCTGGAGCAGATTGAACGGTACGCAGGGTAGAAAGAATACCAATTAAAAGGGAACGGCAGATAGAAAATAAATTAAACAGGAAATAGAGGAAAACAAATACCAAGCACCTACGAAAATACGGCAAAGTCAGCGTTAAAGAAGGAAAGGAGAAAGTAATTAAAATAAAGCCTCTGACGCACGCGTCCGGGCGCGACTTTGAATTAACCACGTGCGTGGCCGATGACCTGCGTACGCATGCGTATTCAGGTAGGATCGCAGTTCTGGCGACTGCTTTGCTTGTGCAAGTTTTGGCCTTTAGCAGTAGGGTGGGGGAAACTCAGTTGCCTATCAATTGTTCCCGTCTGCTGGTATCGCGTAGTACAGCGAGGTATAGCGAGGGAAGGCCCAACATAACTGTATCAAAGAAAAACCCGGAGAATATCTTGTGTTTGAATTTAGAATGGATTAGAAAAATTTAAAAGGAATTAGAGCTCCTAGAGTGCTTGTGGCTTACTGGTGATCTTCAGTCAGCACTTAGTCGAGGTAAAAGGAACCAGGCAAGAAATTGATCGCCGGCAGGTCATAGAGCATAGCCTCAGAGCGAAAGGACAATTACAGTGCGTGTTTAGACTGTTTTCAAGGGGGTATTGTAGCTAGAGTCTTATCTATTGTATCAATGAATTATGTGTCCGTTTAATAATTGCTGTGTGTGTGTTTCAAGGTGGGGGGATGTGTATAAGAAAGCATGAAAAGGATGCTCCATTTCCAGCCGGCGTGCAGGCACGTGCGTTATATTTAAATTTAGCCTAAAGGTGGGGTGGTGCCCGAAGTGGTCTGCGTTGCTGTGGTCTCGGAGACGTCTACGCTCGAAATTCTGGACGCGTGGACGTCATCGCGTGTGGAAACGGTCGCAGGCGTGCTCGCGGGGAAAGCCGCTTTTTGCGCGACTGTCTCCGGCACTTTATACTGTCGAATCCCCGAGACATGCTCAACGTACATGTCTCGGGACCATGCAACCGTCTGCGAGACCAACAAAATTTTCATGAGGCCTTCCTGAAATGCGCAGAAGTTTGATAATATTATCATTATGAGGGCACCCAGGGTGCCTACGACGAAGCCGTCGACGTGGACAACGTGACCATTTCTACTCAGCGCGTCCGCGAGGGGCTGATATTTATTAATTTTCTCTAGCCTCGTCCGTTCCATCGCCTCGAAGTTGTTTTTGAAAGGTACGGTCACGTCTACCAAGACGACGGTCCTCGACGGCTCGTGCGTCACGACAATGTCGGGTCGCAGAGCCGCAAGGTCTCCGTCGACGCCCGGGACGCACTGGTTAACCCTGATCATTCCGGGCAATCTGGAGGCCGCGGCAAGCCTCTCGACAACCGCGTTGTGACACAATTGCCTAGCGGCCGAGTGTGGGCTGTAATGACAGAGCACATATGGTAAGATCTCCAACTGGTACCGCACTTCCGACATCTTCGGACACCGTCGCCCAATCAACGCGCCCCATTTAAGGGGAGCACGTCTAGGCGCGCTCGGTGCACGAAGCGCCAGTCAGCGAAACGCAGGTACTGACCTGTCCGCACGAAGCGATTACTCGCTCCATGACGGGAGGTCGCGTCGAAGATCTAGCCTTGGTCCGGCTTCGCAATAAGCGCGGACATATAGTGCTCCGAAACTGCGGCCCTCAAACGGCCAATGACTTGCCGCTTGGCAGCCGGAGGTATGGTGACTCTCCGACCACCGCGTGCTTGGCACTCCAGGCTCATTTCCGCGCGCGAAGGGTCCCAATGTCATCGGAACCCAAATCGCCTCGCGCATCTAAAGCCGACCGAACGAACACGCGACCAAAAAGTACCGCGACTAGAGGAGGGTAGGGCCAATTCTCCCTCGAGCGAACCCGAGAGGTGTCCTGCAATAGCCTCCTCGTTTGGCATTCGCCAAATTTTCTGGCGAACGGCATTTTCCAGCGCTGACCTCGCGAAGCGTGCAATCGCCGGGTCATCCGCGTTCAGCATATTGAACACGTGAGCCACGGCGGTAACGTCAGCGAGGTCTGCCAACGTTGGCAGCCCGCATCCACCCCAGGAGGGGGGGATGTACACTACCTCGGCGCTGGCACGTTGGGGGAGGTTTAACAATCCCTTTACCGTTCGCCTTACGATCCGGTCAGCCTCCACAAATACCGATTTTTTAAAGACTCCATAACCACTCAGCAAGAAGTCAAGGCGTGGCAGCAAGAATGTCGCCACGGTCTCGATCTCCTGCCAAGGGGCGAGAAATGACCGACTGACCGCCTCAAGGTCGGCGACTAGGTCACCGATGGCGCGATAGGGATCCTAATCTAACCGCGATCCCGTGGGGACTCCAAGGTGGAGGTAGGAGTCCCCGATTTGGAAGGCCGTCGGGATCGACTCTCCTTTTGGCCCAAGGTGCATCGTCGCACACTTGCGGGGGTTGAAGGAGAGTCGCAACGGCCTCGCGGAGCTCTCGGCTGCTTCTAGCAAACATTTCATGTCGTGGGGGTTATCAGTCATTAGCGCGATGTCGTACGCGAGGGCTGTCACCCTCTCGCCGTATATGTCAAACCCGACACCCGATTCCGCGGCCTTGCGAACCAACGGGTCGTTGAACAGTATAGGGCTCAAGGCAGCCCTGTCTCACCCCCCATCGCATCGGAATAGGGTCGGTGTACCCTTCGCGAGTGTGCACGCGTACCGTGGAACCTTCGTAAAAGTCTTCCACGATGTCGACAACCCTTGTGGGCAGGCTGGCATCGACTAGGGTGCGTTTAATTACCTCGTGGGGGACGGAGCCGAACGCGTAGGCAACGTCCAGCCACGCAACCACCACTTCCCTCTTCAGCTCACGAGCACTTTCAATTATACGATGCAGCATGAAGGAATGCTCGAAGCACGCTTCATGCGGCAAAAAGCCCTTCTGGGCCGCGCTCAAACGATTGTTCGCGGACACCCAGGCGATCGGCCAGCACTGCGGCGAACAATTTAATGACGACATCGCCCATTTCAATGGGTCGCCAGTTGCTCAAGTCGTCGCGAGAGACTTTCTTGTTCAAGATCACAATCAGGCTCTCCTTCCACCCACCAGGAATATGCCCCAAACGAAGACATGCGTTGTACAAAGCGGTTAAGACCGCGGCATCCTGGTAAGCTCTGTTTAGATCTTCATAGGTGACGCCGTCGGGCCCAGGAGATAAGTTCTTCATCCTTCTGAGCCGACGAAGCACCTCAGAATGATCGAGAGGGGCGACCAGGGCATCATTGGACTCGGTGGACGGCTCCACCATTTCCTGGGACGGAGGGAGGGAACCAGCACCTTCCGTCGGCGCGAAGGTCTCCGTAAAGTGCCTCTGGATAACCTTCTAGGGCACTTCGCAGAAAGGAGAGTCCCGGAACTCCCCGACCGCGCGCTTCCGGTTGGCCCGGTACAACTTCTGTATTCTTCGGGCCTCCCTCGTGTACTCATGATGATTGACTTGAGAACCGGGGCATTGATCCGGTCGAGTCGTCCCGTTCGTCGTGTGCGGCTGACCGCCCGTCGCACCACAGTTATTATTCGCGTCCGCGGTTGCGCGAACCCTCCTCGCGGGGAACAACTGGCCCACCCGGGCGGCCAGAGCCTCCAATTCGTTTCTACACCGCGCTGCCGCCGCGTCTTCCAAGAAACGGGCCCGGGTCCCTGCCACCATTACTCTGGCGAAGGGCGACGCACCGGACATCGCCCCATGGATTTCGTTGCGGCTGTTATTATCGTTCAACGGAGGGTTACGCGCCCCGATTAGCTTGTGATCTTCCGAGTGCGCACTGGTCACGCCGTGCCGTCGGCCCCCCAGCGGGGTCGCCGGCGTGGCACTCGCTCCAGGCACACGTATGGCTTCGCGTCGTCGTCCTGTCCCAGTCTGTCGCGAGCCTCGTCTGGTCCTGTCTGTCGTCTGTGCCCTATTGTTGCGATTGCTATTATCAGAGGGTGGGAGTGATCCGCGCGCGTGCCTCCCGACTCCTGTTCTACCGTTGATTCCAGCCGTTGCTCCGCACGAGCACCAGCAAATGCACCCCCAGGCGCTCCCGTGGCGTGCGGACGTTTGTACAATGGTCGCACGCGTAACGCACGCACCTGCGTTTAAATAGGCCGTAATAGGCCTCGAATTGCGGTCGGCTCGCCCCGCATCGGAGCGCGAATCGCCTGCGGGGGGCCTAGTGCGTTGCTGCCGCTGCGGATGATGTCGCTGCCGTGGTGGCTGTTGCTGTTGTTGTTGACTTTGCTGCTGCTGATGTCGACGCTGGTGTTGCTGTTGCTGTTGCTGCTGCTGTTGAGGCTGGTTATCGGCCCTCCGGCGTCGATGTTGTACGACTGCCCAGTCGTCGTCGTCCTCTTCACCGTGACCGGGGCTGCTGGACTCCTCCTCGTGTTGACGGCGTGTCGGCGTGCCCGCTGTTGACGGTGGTTGTTCCGGGCTGGCTGGCGCCGCAGGATCTTCCTGGATGGTTTGGAGGGGTGTTCCGGACGATCGCACTAGTGGTGGAGTCCGGGCACTTGGCGGTGTTGTTACTGCGGCGACGGCCGGCGATGATGCGTCTCTGAGGATGGTGGTCGGACAGTGTAGACATCGTCGCCGGCACCAGCCCGTAGCTGGATGGAACGACGGCATGTGAAGAAATGGGCCTGCCGCCAGTCGTTGTCGTAGAAGTGGCCTTCGTGATGGCGACGACTATTGGCGAACACAGAAAGGTAGCGGCAGTGGAGGGTACCACACCCTCTGCGAAGGTCGTCGCCGGCGAGGCAAGCCGACGGGTGAAGGGCCTCGGTGATGCCGATTGTGGAGTCGTCGGTGTTGCTGGTGACGTCCCAGTCGCCGGTGGAGTGCGCGCATCCTCTCTCGGTGAAGTCCTCTTTTCCGGTGGTGATCTTCTCCCCAGGCGCTGGAAAGATAGCCGGTCGTAGAAGACGAACCTGGGGGGGGGGACTTACCTAATCGCGGCAATGCGCGATTCCTGTGGGCTGTGGCTGCAGTAGTCGATGCACCCGGTGAAGTCCTGGTCGTCCCGAGAGGAGCCGAGCGTCCAGCGCGAGCAGCGGCCGGCTTCGATGTCGTCGTCTAGGTCGATGTCGTTGTCTCCGGGTGCTGCGTCGCTTCGAGATCGGCGGTGTCGGTGGGCACGAGGACGCTGGCATGCGCGCTGCCGACGCCCGTGTGACATTCCAAATCTCCAGGTAGCAACAGCATAAACCATCGCCTACCTGATGCGAAAAAGACACCTTTATATTGATCCATCATCGAACGCGAATAAGACACTTACAATAAGACCCTCAGTTACCAACGCCCAGAAATAAACGACGATAAGCTTTAGTATAAATAGAGGCTCCTTCAGCCGCCTAAGGCAGTTCTTGATTTCGTCTTGATTCAGCATTTTATACCAACCTTTGACATACGATATATTTTGTATATTCTGTATTAAATATAATCACTTTAACAGCTTCGGCTATTCGACAGTTTTTTTATAAATATCCACACTACGGCAAAATCCACAAAAGGTGAGCAATCCTGGATTCATTTATTCATTATCGAGTGAGAAAAGGAAGTTTCTCGAGCGACAATTCAGACGTTCAAGACTCATTTAGCAGTAACAATCATGAGTAATAACGATAACATTAACACTGCAACTACAAGCATAGACTCACAAATGCGAGCTATTCTCGATGCAATGCAAAGACAGAGTGAAAACCACGAACGATAGATGACCGAAATACGTCGCGCACTGCAACTGTCTAATGAAGAAAATAAAAAAAGAGCTAGGGAAATAGAAATGCTCAGTAAAACAATAGCTAGCATTAACATGGGAGAAGGAACACTCTTGACAGACGACTTCGCCTCTATAATGACAAACGACGAATCAAATAGAACCGTACTACCAATACATACTCCACCTCCAATACCACAAGATAATCCAGCAGATGACGAACTCATTTCAACTTATACGCAACCTACACTCAGAGCTAGAGACGTTACATACCAATACTAAACGGAAATGACGACATAGGGGTAGAAGATTACATCAAAGACGTTAAAACACACAGAAGTATGTGTACAGAACAAACCTTACTGCTGAAAGCCATAAAAATCGAAAAAATAATAGGAAAATCAGCCCAGAGCATACGAAACGTCACAGTTGACAACTACGCAGACCTTTACGACACATTACGAGCCAACGTGGCAGTACATGCCTCGGCAGATGAATTTAACGAACAACTTAGAGAATTAAAGCAAGGTAACACCGAGAGCAGACGCATCCTCAATAAACTCACATACGCTATAACCAACGAATATTCGCAACCAATCACAAGGCGTGCAATGATGGAAGCTACTATGAAACGCGTAACCATAATCTATATCAACGGATTAAAAAGAGAAATTAGCCATATTTTTACCAGCAAACCAAATACTCTCATCGAAGCAGAAAAAGAAGCGGCCGATGTCGAACGTCACTTACGCGAGGAACGACATGAATCTTATTGCAGACCACGAGACACGAGAAGATATGACGAACCACAGAAACCACCGCGACGCTTCGCAACTAACACAGAACGAACAGTGCCACTACCATCACCGGCAAAAGTGAACCGACCAGATAACTACCGACAAATCGAACGTCAATCACTTGCACAAAGAACGCAAATGAAATTCTTCAAGTGTGGAAGAATCGGACACAACGCCAACTAATGCGAAAATTTTCGAATTCCCGGCCAACAAAACAAACCACCGCCGAGAATAAACAACACGTTGATGAAAGAATCAGAGTCAATGCAACAACAGGAGAATTACCAACAATACGATACGAAGGAAGAACCTACCTCGTGGACAGCGGATCCGGAATTAACCTCATCAAATACGGAGTATTACGAGGAGAACCAGGAATAGTACTAGTAAAGAAATTCGCGATGGGACATAGTAAATTCGAAGCCAATACCGGAA
Organism: Tetragonula carbonaria; assembly: GCA_032399595.1. Classification (NCBI taxonomy): domain Eukaryota; kingdom Metazoa; phylum Arthropoda; class Insecta; order Hymenoptera; family Apidae; genus Tetragonula; species Tetragonula carbonaria. Next base: position 37,033 of record JAUCRC010000107.1, read on the forward strand.
CACTCATTAAAATTTTTGATAAATACATTAAATTCTATGTAGTACCTAACAATTTTCCTATAATAGAAGACGGTATAATTGGATTACCATGTTTGAAGGAATTTGATTTCGAACTTTCCAACAACAAGCTAAAATTAAACAACCACACTATAATGTTACAGAGCAACCCGACCATTCAACAAGGCCAAGCGATTCAAAAAACTGTATACTTGGAGAACGAACCAACGCGAGTATGCTTTATCAATGGTGGTAAGTCCACTCTACGAACTTCTAACCATATTGAACGATCGAACGAATATAATCAAATCGCTACGTTCAAAGAACTTGTCAGATTAACGCATATCGAACCAAGTCTTAGAGAACCTACAGAAAAGCTTTTATTATTTTATCTTGACGTATTCAATTTAGAAACCGATCTATTACCGTGTACTAATTTAGCTGAACATACCATAACGCTTAAAGAAAACAAAATCGTCAACACCAAATCCTACCAACCTCCCGAATGCCACAAAGACGAAAGTAACCGACAAATGAAAGACATGTTAGACAAAAAGATTACTGAACCATCCGACTCCCCTTATAACTCGCCAGTATGGGTAGTACCGAAGAAAACAGACGCCTCTGGTAAACAAAGATGGAGAATAGTCATCGACTTTAGGAAATTAAACGAACTAACAGATCAAGACGCTTACCCATTACCAGACATAGACGATATACTCTTTCAGTTAGGAAATGCACAATTTTTCTCAGCACTAGACTTATACTCAGGATTCCATCAAATACTTATGCATCCAGACTCAAAGGAATACACTGCATTTAGCACACTTCAAGGACACTCTCATTATAATAGAATGCCATTTGGACTAAAGAATGCTCCAGCCACATTTCAACGATGGACACAGCTTTTAGAGGACTCATTAACAAACATTGCTTTGTATATTTGGACGATATAATAATTTTTGGACAGTCAATCGAAGAACACAACAATAACTTAGCCATTATATTACAACGACTCAGACAACTCGGACTGAAAATACAACCAGACAAATGCGAATTCTTAAAACCAGAACTAGAATATTTAGGACATATAATAACCGCAGAAGGAATAAAACCTAACCCTAAAAAGATCGAAGCAGTCAAAAATTTTAAACGACCGATTAACCCAACGGAAACGAAATCTTTTCTCGGACTAGCTGGCTACTACAGAAAATTTATACGAAACTTCTCGAAAATTGCTAAACCATTAACGGAACTAACAAAAAAGGACACACCTTTCCATTGCACAGACAAACAAGAAACCAGCTTTACGATTCTTAAGCAAAAATTATGTGAGACACAAGTATTAAAGTACCCTGACTACAAGAACAATTCACGCTAACCACAGATGCCAGTAACGAAGGTATAGCAGCTATACTCTCGCAAGAAGGACATCCATGTTGCTACATATCACGAACACTCAATCCACCCGAACGAAATTATTTCACTACCGAAAAAGAACTGTTAGCAATAGTATGGGCAGTAAAACGACTACGACAATACCTACTCGGACGAAAATTCCTCATGAGAGGAATAAGCCAAGGACAATGGCTTACCCATTTCTATATCCTGTCGTGAAGTCCTGAATTCTACAATCGTTCCATCGCTGCTATAATGATACTTATTGTTTTCATTCCCGGCTGCTGACCGGCGTGCATTTATTCACGATATTCTCAAATTAGGAGTCTGGAATAGCCAGACAGACGTTGGAGAGTATCATTTTTTGACCCGGAATTAACATTGGCACAGACAATGTCACAGACGTCGTATACGAACAGATATCGCATCTTACGAACTTCCGTGGCCCGTGACCTGAATTACCAACATTAAAGTCACTGTTTTTTAGCACTCTGCGTTTAGACAACGGTGAGTTGAAATACTAATGAATGAACCAGTTACGTGACTTTTGAGACTCATTGTAGTGTTGTCAAACTTTCAGTAGCGAAATGTGAAGCTAGTAACCACAGACGAAATGAAATCATCCTACTCTATATCAAAAAGATGTCTATCCATGTTTTACGTATATGTCACAACTTTTCTCAATACAAAGTATGTTAAAATTTTAAAATTATTGATACAAGGTTTTATGTAATGTATGTATAAATGTATGTATAAATATTTAACTGACAACATTTTCAATAATTTCAAATTATTATTAATATTAAATTATTAAAATTATTATATTTCCTCATTTACATATAACTTATATTACATATTCAAATTTATGTTAAATTGTTAACAATTTTATTGTAGTTATTATAGTTATTCATTGTACTGCTTATGAAAACTAATATAAATTCTACAATTCATTAGTTAGGAAGTACGTCTATTTGTCAAAATATTATTTTTCTGTAACCTATTTTGTCTGTCGATGTTATGATCAAAATTGACCAATGTTGCAATGTTGTATGTGTTCACAAATTCAATAAAGAGGGGCACATTATATATAAATCAGGGAAAGGATTTTTAATTATTTTATTAATTCTTTCATTATTACTTTTAACAAAATTCCTTATTCCCTGAAATATATATTAATTTATTTTTTATAGAAGAGAATAACGAATAAATAAATAGTACAAATTTTCTTATTTTTTAAATATTATCTTTTCATTTTGATTGTTTATCAAATATTTGAAGACAATTCAACTTTTATTAATTAAAGGAATATCCGTTATATCCGTAATATCACTTTCCGTTGCAATCACTGATAAAGCCAAATTTTCATGAATTATGACTAATTTTTCCAAAACAATTTCGGGAAACTTGAACGAATTTTCTTCAAAAGAAATAGAAAAAATGATACAATAATGTTATATTTATACGCAGCATGACTTTCTTTCGTTTTAGTTCTCCGCAAGAATTTAATCATCAGAACCGAAACAAACGTCACGAAATTGCTTGTAGGCTACAAAACAAAGCGTGTAACAAGCGTCGAATATGCATCAACAAACGACCAAACTAAATTAAACATCGCTTTTGCTGAAAAAGAGGTGATTGTCTCAGCTGGATCGATTTATTCATCAAATATTTTTATGCTGTTCAAATGCTCCAAGAGAAAAGTTAAAGAAATATGGCATTAGAGTAATTTATAATTTATCAGTTGAAAGGAATTTTGAAGAATGCATACAACAAACGGTTTAGTAAATACAATAACTTTTATTTCCACGAGATATTTCCTATCAGAAGAAGTATAGAGAATATTTATCTGCAACTGCTACTACATCTTGTTCCGTTTTTTTGCAAACAATCTTCTAGCACATGAATGATCAGAATCTTCTAGCACACACATGTGTCTGACATTCAAATGTTACTTCTTGGAAGTAATAAACAGGATTCTTTAAATGGCCCAGCGGAATATTTTGTGATAGATGTCGAACCATTTTCTCATTATAACGTTATTTATATTCTATCACTATTATTATCATCTACAAGCAAGGGATATATATATTACTGAAAGGAAGTGATCCTTTGTGGGGAACACCCTTAATTTTTCCTATTTTTGTACTCGCGATTTGGACGTGTTGATGGAAGGTGTGGAAGCAGCTGTAAAATTATTTCACACAGATTCGTTTGAGAAGAATAATTTTAGACTAATAGATAAATATACTCCTGTTTGCAGACAATTTGAATTATTGTCATGATATGATTAAGTAGTGACATGTTTAAGAGGAAATGGTTGTCTGGTGATGTTGGATCTACATGATGGAATAGTGAACTAAAATATGTTTAACTGTGAAAATTAGTTGGACGTTTATGCGTTGTAATACAAAAATAAACAATGCAATAATAAGTAATGTAATATTGTGTTGTCAATGTAAGTTGTTTATGTAAAAAATAGTTTGTGTAACCTTGGATAATTTCTACGGCAGTTTCTTGCTTGTCACGCCACTAATTTACTAGCCAAATAACCAATGATCTGCCTCGAAAATTGGCAAGCATGGTTAAAACGGCTTGGACAACAACATATGCGAAATTAAAAGACATATTTGCGTTATAAGTTGACTAACAATGAATTTCATCAATGTATTATTTCATGTTATTGTCCTCAATCCAATCGCGGTGAAGGTGCCTGGAATTATGCTTGAAATATTTATTTCTCGAGCGAATTTCTTAAAGGATGTCATTTTCTATACTGTAACGTACGAATGTTGCACAGAATCATCATATGCAACTGTAGTTTTTGTCATTGTGGAGGTCATCTATTATGTATTAATATTCTATGTATTAAGATATAAAATAGGATACGTAAGCAAGAGAAGGATTGCTGATGGGATAGCTATGCTTGAAAGTATGTCACAGGTGCATACAAATAAACAATAAATTCAATTTCTAGTACCGGTAAATTTTTAAATTGTTTCGATAATTAGCTTCGATTCCCGAATATTTGTAAAGGAAAAAGTTGTACAAAAATACCAACATCTACAATACATGCGAAAGCTATCAAAGAAGCTGGAGCTCGTCTACTTCACATATTTCTTTTTTTACTTTATTTTATTAAACGATAATTTCTAGATAATTTCTAGAATTCTAATTACTGTCGTGGCATACATATTTATCTGTCATGTGATTATTAATAACTCATTTCTACATATCAGACATCATTTATTTTTGATTGGATATATATGGCATGACATGATTGGATATATAATCCAATCTGTTATGCATATAACATGTTTTATTATTCATGTGCATTCATATGTATGTAACTGTAAAAGAAGTGAAACTGTTTAAAAACACTTATTTAAATCGGGAAATAACAATTCAAATATATTGTCTATGTTGTTTGTTTGTGCTACTGATTGAAATTTGATTATATTAATTTTATTTAAGTAATTCTGCAAGAATTAATTATTAATATATACATTTCGCTATATTATAATATATTAAAGAATGTGATAAATTACAAGTGACTGGAGGCTGTACATGGAGATACACATGTTTTAAGTCTATTTATTTGTTTATTTACAATGATCGGATTAACGATCATATCGCAAGTATCATATCACTAGAAAGGTTAGAATATTCGATTTTGTGCGAAAATGCATAAGACATTTCATTTTGACAACATTGTTGCGTCCGACATTCCGATACTCTTAGGTTGAAAATTGAACAGGAGGTTCTGTATTATCTGACGAATCATACAGATATCGTATCCGATATTTACGCCATAAACAGAGTCGCAGTCAGCCGCAGTTTTACTCGAAATGGTAAATGTGTTACATTTCATGCAACTGTCTACATTCATAAATTCTTCGTTCATTTACGAACACCACCTCATTTACGTGATCAAGCTGACTCTTTTAGACGGTGAGCAATAGTATATGAGATTCTGCAACTTTGCAATTATAATACTTTTATTCAGAGTAGTGGTCATAACCGAAAACTTTCGAAGCGATTATAATTCTGTGCGATTTTAATTCTAAACTTTCAGCTTCCTATCTTATTTTTCACTTCGTACTCCATTTGTAACCTTTTATCACTTTTACTGCTTTTAAATATATTGTTACTTTTAGGAAACGTTGTTCAGCGATATATTTGCACGGTGCTGTGTAAACGTCAGCGAACTACAGGACACTTTCATAGTTCATACCAGCGCATGTGGCATTCAAGATCAGTGAGAAACAATGTGAACACTCCAATGAATTGTATAAATTTCTGAATGTACTTTGATATTCTGGCTTTCCAATATTCTTTTATATTACACGGATATTTATTCTAATTTACTAATTCTAATAACACCTATTTGATAAATAGAATTGCACCGCACGAATTCTGAAAGGTATCTTTCGTGAAATTATTAGCAATTTTAAGTAATAGCAACTTGATCTTGTGGACTATGTCTTATATACATTTAGAACGTTAGAACTTGTTTTATGCAGATTACTCTGCATACTTATTCACGAAAGGTTTTAGGAATTGAAAATTTTTTTAGGGACGTTTTAAAACCTTGAAGATATATATATATATATATATATAGTGTGTGTGTGTTCTGTTGTGTATTACAATTCGTTAATACATGTTCATCTAAACTCAAATCGCGATTCGAAAGAAAACAGCAAATAGTTTATCACTCTTACACTGAAAAGAGTCAGAACTTCGCATTTGAACAAAGAAATATATTCATTTCTATTTCTAAATTTCTATTATTAAATTGTCTATACATGTAAATAATCAAAAGATACTTTCTGTGTTTTAAGATAGGAATTATGATATCGATTCTCCAAACAGACGCCAAAATTCATTGAGTCCAACATATGTCCGACTGTATAGATTGATAAGTACGAAAGACAAGGGACTAAGTCTGATTAAGTGATAACGTATTCCATCAAAATTAGAATTTTCATGTACTTGAATGTTACTAGGAATTCGTGAAAATTAAATTATCCCGCTCCCCAACAGAATGAAGGATATTACATATATTGGCCATTTTTCGTCTTCCTGTTCATAATTTTTCATAATTACACAAAATAATTGGACTCACTGGAATTCGGCTGCGAAAACTATCAGTTACATAACCGTAATTACATCGGTTAGTATCTGCCAGTAAGATGACGTTTGACAAATATTTAATAAAAGATGAGAGTGCATAGAGTAGAAGAATAATTATGTCAGTTGTAAGAATTTGTAATCAAAGGTGGTACAATCCACTTAAATATTTTAATGTGACGTGGTCATTTCAAAGTCATTGCAACGGCAAACGAGTAAGAACATTGCCTGACATTGTCTCTCGATATCCATACTTCCCTAAAATATTTTTTCATTTCTTTTTTTATAGATATTTGAGCGTTTCTAGTTAAATTGGAAATAGCGCATATATATAATGTTGAACTATGTGTATTTGTATGTGTGCAATTGTTACAGAAGTAATATTACTGCCGAAACCAGACAAAGATATTCATGAATCTTCCTTTTACAGACCTACCTCATTACAATCATTGCTATCGAAAATGCTAGAAAAAATGTTCAGAATGAAATTAAAGAGAAAATAAATGGAAATTAACAAATCTCTGATCATGAGTTTAATTTCAGAGATAAACGTGTTACATCGAACAGGTACACAGACTAACCAACAAAATTATTCGGGCTCTCGAAGACAAAAGATATTGTACATGTCTATAGAGAAAGTGTTTGATTAAGTCTGGCATGAAAGATTACTTAAAAATCGATTCACTGATACGCAGTATCAGCTATTATACTCGTACAACACAGATAGAATATCTTATGTTAAAATAAGTGATTCATATTCTAGCATAATGCAGAAGTGCCACAAGGAAATGTATTGTAGGATCTGTTCTCTACATTCTTTACACCGCAAATATTCCAACAGTGCCTAATAGTGCAATACAGACACACATACACATTCGCAGATGATACTGCAGTATTTGCAGCACACGGAACCTCAGCTAAAGCAGTTAAAATCCTCCGAAACTACACAAAACTGGCAGAAATATGGCTGTTGGAGAAGAATATAATGTAATTAACTATAATAAATGCAAGCACATCTTTACACTACGTCACACTCAGCGAGAAGTCTCCCATATTACGCTACACTGCAATGCTCTCCAGCGAACGAAAGTAGTCTCTGACTGCACCTAGATTCAAACCTAACCTGGAAGCAACATTTGAAAGAGAATGTTCCGGTTAACTAGCCGCAAATTGAAATTAAGTATGGAAAATAAATTATTGATAAAGTTGTAGTAAAACCCATCTATGGACACATATCGTCCAATTCTTTAGAATGGCTGCCAAAATTCATATTACAAGGATGAAAGCTGTACAATCTATAAAATTTAGAACAATAGTTAATGCTCTTTGCTACATCAAGAACGGAGACTCACGCAAGTATGTCGACCACCCCTCAGAGTATTCCTTTGCTTACGTTACCACACAATTAGTCATCGGCGATGGGCACCTGTTGTGTGCGACTCTGGGATTATAATGACATCAGTTACGACTGAGCAGTCAACGATAACTATCAAATAAAATTTAAATCAAGCACAGACTTACTATTTGCGTTTAAACAGTGATATATCGCGTTTGAATTGTGACAGATGGAATTACAAATTCTCTCTGTATAGAAGGAAATTCAACGATTTTTTGGTAGATATAAAAGGAGAACAACAAATGATCCATACCCTTTAGTTAACATCTTAATTATATATATAATTAAGAGATTAAGGAGAAAGCACCCACTGGGCCTTGTACAACATTTAATGAAATTATTATGCAAATATACGCCTTCAGTGAAAATAGCATCGATACGATACCGACGAACCGATATAAAAACCTGCCAATGGCTACAAAAACAAAACGAAAGTGCTCCAGGTATTAATAAAAAGAAAAAGAAAAAAAATTATCCGGACTATCCTTGAATAAAGATACAAACTTAATCTGACGGACACATCCTTGAGTAGTACCGTCAGGCTCATGAAGTAATTGCAAATATTACTTTATTGGACTGACTTTGCTCAACGGTACATCTAAGCTGAAAATGAGCTACCTTCCCAATCAAGTAGGTGCAGTTGTTTTACAGATGGATCTAGTGAATGATGAAATTGTTTCAGTAGAGATCCAAAAGTATTCTGTTTAAATTCATATATCAACACCTAGAAGATTAAAGTGTAGACTATGTACCCTTATTATCAATATTATTTTAATTGTTTTGAGAATTACTTCTACCCTCCAGAATATTTTACTTTATGTTAAAAATATATTAAAAGAAGAAAATAAATGTGTACTAAAAAAAAAAATGGAAATATATCCAAAAATATATTCTCATCACACCATCCTAAAAATATGAAAACCAATTTCTCTCATTAGTTATTAAAAGGATAAATTTTGTGCTTGCTAATAATCTAAATAATGAAGTGTTTTAAAATATCGGAGAATCAACAATGAATTTAACATCATTATTCGTTTTTCTTCTCTGAAAGGGAAAACTAAATTCTGTTACTTTTTCATTCTGTGAACAGTTACAGATAAACTCTATGAATTTATTCTCGAGAAAGGCAAGACTATAAATTATACAAATGCATCAAATGAATTAAATTGATCAAATGCATAAAGATATTTGCTGATCGTTTCAATAGTAAATAACAATTTTTTAATTACAATGAGGCTAAAAGTCAGTAATAACTGTCTATGTTCAAAACGAAAAATGTGTGGAAGAAATGTACAAGGAATAAGTGAACATTAATAATGCTTCTATTTTACGAACAACTGTTGAAAATTCAAAAATTACTTCATTTTAATTTTATAAAATTTATAAAGTCTATTTTATACTATTTGGCTAGTATTGCGTCTATTAATTCCTAAATAAATTCGTCAGTAAAATGTTATATAATTGTGTTATAAATATGTTACATAACTCCAAGCAATTGTTCGCTATACCGGCATTTTAGTTATTTCGTTGAGATATTCATAAATATGCCGATTCCACTAATTCTCGAATTTTAACTAAGATATTCGAAAATATATATGTAGAAATATATTATCATATACGTGTTCCACAGATGTCTTATCCATTAAGTAATTTATTTTTATGAATGATGATGTTTTTTACGGCTTTTCGTGACAGACTTCGATATTCATTTCATCTAAATAAAGGCAGATATATGTAAAAATATTTTTAATACTATATATTGTATCATATGAATAGTGTTTGTGCTCTGTTAAGTAGATCGTTCCTATCTGCTTTGTTCAAAACTATTTTCAATATTACATTGCAGACCCAAATGTTGTGTCCAATTCGTCTCTTTCGCGTTATATTCTAATAGCGTACTGTGTGCCAGACCTGAATCCGTGAGTCCTCTGCGACCGATTTGCGAATGAATTCCCAGTGCTCGGTCGAAGATTCACCCACGACAACGTGGAACCTAAGTGTTTCAAATCGATATGCTATTTAAGAAAGCGCATTTTGAGGAAACGTTTCGAGCTGGTTGCCTTCCCACATCTGAGCAAAAATTCCTTTCGTTTGAAGACTTGTTTATATCCTCTTCCAGGCAAACTGTTTAAGGGGAAACCGTGTGCGAGCAGAAGGAAAATTTTCTCTGCGGATAGTGAAATTTTCCCTGGGTTTAAAATCATCTGCATTTGTTCGCCTTGAAGATGTATCGAAATTTCAAACTTCGCTAATAGTATTCTGTGATGGTTGGGGTTCAGAGGCAGTACCTGCACTTTATGTGTTAAGAAATATAAAATTTCCAAAAACAGTTTAAATTCCGTCTATGCCATAAATAACTGTCGTTGTTGGTGCTGTTATATAAATCGTTTCTATTTGATTTGTTTCAAAGTATTACATTACATAAATTTCTAATCATTCTCACCAAATTTTTTGTATGACCATTTAATATTCGAGTTGTCGAGAATCCTTATTGTTAGCATTATTTCTACATGGGAAATGATTCTATACCTTCGGAAAGTGATAACTTCTATAATTTTTAATGTCAAATGTTTCTTTATTGCACTCTGTCATTTTGTTATGAAGAGAATAGGTTTTCAACCGTAAATAGCAACTTCAGTATTAATTTGCAAAAAATTGAAGTTGATTAATTGTCGAATTCACTTTATTTGTAATGTATTTAAATTCTGCGATCAAATGCAAGCAAAATCTCGCACATCAATCATCTCACACAGGTACCGTAGGACCATAACATTATTCTTTAACTAAAACTTTCTTCTATCTTCGAGAAAATAAATGTTTTTATTTACATAAAAGATATGGAATATATATTTTGATCAATTCAATGAGGATAATATAATTATGGTTATCCTAGAATTGTTTAATTTGAAATTTTAATGGTTTCAGTAACGTCTCCTGAAAACAATTGTTATCGCTATAATGAGTTTTGTCTTTAAGCAATTTCACGTTCAATTTTATGTCCAAATTCCTGGTCGTTAATAGCTGCTGACCGTCTTATCTAAGACTTATTTTTATAACATATACGCGGAAAAATAGCGCAATTGCTTAATATTTAAAATTCATAATACCAGCCCTATCTACTAAATTCCGGTTAAATTGCATTATTTTTTGTAACCTATAAAATTTAAAACATATCATAGTATCGAAGAAGCAAAAATTTTGGTCGAAATTTGTAACTTCGCTTTGATACATTGTAACTGAAAATCAAATTGATTGTTCACATAAGGTGAACAGTTTCCGGAATATAAAATTATTGATACCAAAGAGTGAAATCTGCCAATATATAATGTAAGATATCTCAGTATTAGTGATATATCCGAGTAAGGGATGATTTTCTCTGAGAGAACGAGTTGAAGAAAAACAATAAATTGTTTTCATTTACAGCAATTTCATTGGTTTTCAGGAAAGTTGAGTTTGGAAAATTATCAAGTATATTTGAATTTAGTTGATTCGAGGCGTGAGAAAAAAGAATAATAAAAGGTTACTCTATATGCGAAAATAAATACAAAATGTGAAATAAAATTTTTTTTCTAAATTTTTTAGTACATTGTTGAGAAAATTAAGTTTGAACATTTATTTGGTATACGCGCATCGAAACACTGAGTGCATACATTTGTATATTGTAGAAGATATTTTACAATAATTTCATAAGGAATATATGTACAATTCATTCAAATATACTCCTGTATAATTCGACGATTCGATTTATTCAATAGCGCTGCAGATCGTCCGATTCCTTCTGTTGCTCGCATAGAATCCAATTAAATTCCGTTTTCATTTCCTTTGAGTCATTTACAATATTCAGGAACATTATCTCTTCTAGAGATTTCGCAGGTTCTATGATCGAGCATTCTTTGTGTCTGCATTATGTTTTTCCTTTATTATGAAGTTTATTGATCTTTTATTGTGCTCTCTTTAAAGTATTGTATATTAAATTAAATACATTGAATATATGTATATTTTTTAATATACATCATATATATTTTTTATTATTATATTACTTATTATTATATTATTTATTATTATATGTATATTTTTTATTATTACTAAATACCTTTGATATATATATATATATATATATATATATATATATATTCTTTCTATTATTATACAGGAACACTATGGATTTCTAAATTTCCGAGAATTATACAAATATTCGCTGTTAAACGGTAACATTATTATACTTGGAGCATGTGGAATTTATATTCTGCAAAATTCACCTAATTCTTTCTTTTACAGTGGTTCATTAAAACGCGGAAGTTTTCTTACACGCGAAAGTATACATTGTTATCTGTCACTTTATCAATTAGACCATTATTTACATTGATACCAGACAATCGATGTGTCACTAAGCCTTTACTTCTCGCGCGTGTATGATGTCTGTGTAATTATAAAAGATATGCAACGATAAGAAACAGCTTCACTTAAATTGAGACTTGATATACGTACAAATATCGCGTATATCGTTTATTTGCGCTGTTGAATTAAATATAATTTATATTAATCAAATAACTTAATTACTTCTTAATATAGAAATTATTAATACATACATTGTCATTAATTCACCAGGAACGTGAGGTAACTGAAAATTACAAGTGAGCGGAGGCTGTACATAGAAATATATTTATTGTAAGTCTATTTACATGTTTTATTTATATTATAATGATCATGTTAACAATGATGTTAAGCGTTTATCAACAAATGCAGAACGTCAGACTTCGTGGAAAATTGTATGAGATATTTCATTCAATTCGATAGTGTGATCGTTGTGATGTTAAGCATTTCAACACTTCCTTGTTCAGAAGCACCTAACAATAAAAATAAAATAAAATAAAATAAAACTAACAATAAAATATAACAATAAAAACAAAGTTCTACGTAACGTATCATACAGATTTCGTATTGGATACTTCTGTCGACGACAGATGTGGCAGTCTGCCGCATCACTCGAAATGGTAAATGTTCCACGTATTTGTTTCATGTACCCATCATATCCACAAACATTCCTTACATCGCAACCCTTTGGTCTCATGATAAAAATTTAGATTATTACGAGTTGATGAAGATTGTGGTTCCCCAACGGTGTTATTCGAACGTAGAAACATATCATATAGATCTGTATATAGTATGTTTCATATTTCATAAGATATTCAAATCGGAAGTAACGCATACATACATAATATTTAACTATGTGTAATTGTTCTCAACAGTTAAGTAAATAATCAAGGAGGCGAAGAATTCCAGACGACCACGAGTCACAATCTCAGACCAAGAAGATGTCGTGGGTACCTCCAAACCTGACAAGTCTCTGCACAACTAATTCCTCACTATCTGCCTGTCAACCATCCACTCTTATGTTCCTTACACTCGTCGTTAATCTGTTCGGTCATTCGGAAGACTCGTATCCCAATGAGAGTATAGGTACAGATGAAAATAATCCAACTATAATATAGGCAAGCACAGATAAAAACTAATCCCTCAGTCTGTTAGAACGTCGGAACTTTAATCTACCGATTTCTGCTTGTGGAGAAGTATCTTTACATTTAAATGTAAAAATTTATAGAAATGATTTAGAGAAATGTTTATGCAAAACGGATATTGATTATAAAAATCAAAACTGCGTTTGAAGAAATTTCTTCACGAAAGATGATATGAATTTTAATAGACTTGAAACCATATCACACTACTACACTATCAGTATACACAGTTACTGAACTATTATTAGAAATATATAAATTTAATGAAACATTTTTGGGACTTCTCTTTGTTTTAAGTAATGTAACTGTTTAATTTTGCAAATGAATACGAAGTAGTGTAACATTCGAATTGAAATATAAACTTATTATTTAATATTATTCGTTTATCTAGAAATGTTATTCCAAATATGATATTACAAAATATATTGTATCAAAAATTGCTATACACAAACTAAGCAGAAGATAAAGATGTCAATCAGCTTATCGTACGGTTATATTTTAAAATAATTATACACACATCTATCATTATCAGGTACATGTAGTTCACTTTTCATATAGGATTCACAATTATATTTTATTTAAAACGAGTTTTTCAGAGCAAGAATATGACTTTATTATCGTGGGAGCTGGATCAGCCGGATGTGTCCTTGCAAACCGGTTAAGCGAAGTAGAGCATTGGAAGGTACATATAATTAAACATTTTGTTCTTCTCATTATTATCCTGAGAATATCTGTGGCTTTTGAGATCTTTGTGATTTTTGAGATAATTGAAAAAAATAAAAATTAAATAAGGAATACCTATTTAAGGTTATAAACTTACTGCAGATTTTTACGTAAATTCGCTTAGAATTGTATTTATTATCGTTATCTTGTTATTTTCCAAAATATGTATTCCAATAAGCGATTCTATGATATATCGCAATTCCTGATATATATTAATCATCAAGATGACACACATTCCGCTTTGCATATATATAATAAATGTCTATTGAAGAAAATAATTGGCTAGCTGCTTTTACTCTGATTTCATATTAGAAACCTTGAATCCGGGATTCAGATATTGTTGATATTTTTACGCATAATTTTTACACTTTGAGATTACAAATTATTGTGTTTGTTTTAATATATCGATGAATGACGTAAGTCGTGTGAGTGTGACTGTCTTTTGTAAACTAAACAAATGAACGCTTCGCGCTTTGCGAACGCTTCGATCTCAAGGCGTCGTTCCGAACGTACCTACGTATGCTTCACATAAAAATTACATTATATTCGTATTCATACTTAAATAAATTTTATATAAATAAACTCTGACAGTGTTAATAAGATTAATTTTGTTATAAATGAGGAACAAAAAGGGCAAAATTTTTCGAACCCTTTCGAACACAATTTACATGCTAAGAATTTCTGACAATGTTTTCTGACACTCCATATATATTTTCAGATATTATTATTGGAAGCTGGTATAGAAGAACCAGAGGTAGCTGATATTCCGGCTTTCGCTACTATTTTACCTGGTAGCAATATCGATTGGATGTATCGCATGCAACCGGAGCAGCATTCTTGTCGATTCAGAAGGGATGGAGGTTGTGCGATGCCAAGGGGTAAAGTATGTATACACATATTACGATACTCTAATTTTCTCCAAGAACTATACATTATCTGATTGTTGTAATACAGAGGTACCTGAATATTTCCGAAAACAGAAGCATTTTTATATGTATTTTATATGTATTTTATATGTATTTTAGTTATATGTTGAAATATGTAACGAATTTCCATTAGATGTTCATAGAAATTGGAAAATTTTTCTTCCATTTCACTGCAGCAGACAGTTCAAATGCCAAAGTCGTTGGTGTTTGGGCTTTTATAAATTTATGATACTATGTGCAGGTGATGGGTGGTAGCAGTACTATCAATTACATGGTATACGTTCGTGGTAATCCCAAAGATTACGACGAATGGGCAGAGGATGGAAATCGTGGTTGGAGCTATGAAGAAGTTTTACCTTACTTTCTCAAATCAGAAGACAACAAGGACACGAAGGTAATAAATATAATTAAAGTTAATGTTATCACTTATCAAAAGATTAAAGTGTGAAATATATATTATTCTCTTCCTTCTCTTTCCATTTCTTCTTATAATCACTTATGATTCTTATTAATCTAATTAAACAGAATGAGTTCTATACACTTTATTAAAAAACAACAATATCTCATGAGATTCTTAATTTATTTATACGCTCCTACAAACAAATTATCAACATTATGAAAACAGTTTGTATTTCGACGAAATCAACTAATTTAGATTTTCGGTTAACTTATAATGGTGTTAGATGAAATTTCTCTAGTTTAAAAATTATAATAAGTTCATCTTGAATTCTGTTATTGAAGGTTATTAAAGGTACGTGTCTAGTACCTACTACAACAGTAGTAATAAAATATGTGTGAAGCATGACACAAAATTTTCTTTTTAATACTATCTAAACCAAACTAAATGAAATTAAAGTCAAGTTATTAACTATTCCAATTTTTTCCAGATAGTGGAAGACAATCCACTATACCATAACCGAAATGGTTACCAGTCGGTACAGGAGTTTCAATACACTGACATCAACACAAAGATTCTATCGAACGCATTCCTAGAACTCGGTTACAAATTCGTAGATGTAAACGCGAAAACCCAACTGGGTGTTACGAATTTGCAGACGACCTCCGCTAATGGAACACGCCAAAGTACAAATAACGCTTTCATAAGACCCATCAGAAACAAACGCCAGAATCTGTCAATAAAAACTGAAGCATACGTCACGAAATTATTAATAAATAGCAATACAAAGCGCATAATAGGCGTCGAATACGCTTCAATGACCTCAAACAATCAGTCTAAATTGAACTCAGTACTTGCTAGAAAAGAAGTGATTGTCTCCGCTGGATCGATTAATTCACCAAAACTTCTTATGCTCTCTGGAATTGGACCAAGAGAGGAATTAAAGAAATGTGGTATTGAAGTAATTAGTGATTTATCAGTTGGAAAGAATCTTCAAGACCACGTATCGTTTTATGGTCTAACAATATCATTGAATTCTACTTCCACAAATGAATGTAATTCCAAGAAGGAAGAAGATATATTCTATTATAATGAAACGCACAGGGGACCTTTATCTGCAACTGGTATTACTTCTTGCTCTGTTTTCTTGCAAACAACCTACCAACAAAATAATGGCGTGCCTGATATACAAATATTATCCGTTGGAATTAGTAAGGAAGATTTTTTAAATAATCCAGAAGAATATTTTGATACAGCTATTGGACCTTTATCTTATTACGATGCTGTATCTATTTATCCATTATTATTGTCACCGAAAAGCAGAGGATTTATATTGTTAAATGGTAGTGATCCTTTATGGACACCACCTTTAATTTACCCTGGTTACTTTACCAATAGTAATGATATAGACGTGTTGATGGAAGGTGTGGAAGCAGCTCTAAAGCTGTTTGGTACAGAATCATTTAAGAAGAATGACTTTAAGTTAATAGATAAACCTTTGCCTGCTTGTCGACAATTTGAATTTGGTGAAAGGAATTATTGGAAATGTGTGATGGAAGGGTACACTACGACTATATATCATCCGGTTGGAACTTGCAAGATGGGACCAAAGTCGGATCCTGACGCTGTTGTGAATGAGAGGTTGAAGGTTTATGGAATCGATGGTTTGAGAGTTGTAGATGCCTCGATTATGCCAAAAATTGTTAGGGGCAATACGAACGCGCCTACCATTATGATCGCCGAGAAAGCTAGCGATATGATTAAGGAAGAATGGTTGTCTGGCTGTGTTGGATCTAAGTGATGTCACGGGATGGATTGGTGAGTTAGGAGAAGTTCAAGTGTGGAAGTTAATTATCTCAACTTATGCGTGGTAATATTAAAATAAATATTAAGATGATAAATAATGTAATATTGTTATACGAATACAATATGGTATAGAATAATATTTAAGTGAATTAGAAGTTATTTGATTTCTTTTTGAAATAAATTGTTAATTATGAAAAAAATATTAGTGGAAGGATGAAATTTGTAATAAATGAAGATGAATTATAGTTTAATTATTACTCAGTAATTATGTTACATGTATTTATTACACGCTGCAGATTTCTAATATGTACATACTTTTATGCTAACGAACGAAGAAATAAAATTTAGTAGCACGAGAATGCTAATTTAAATATTTTATATATTTTGTCGTGTTTCATGGTATTTTGTGTATACTATCAAACAACATGAAACAACAGGTTATTATGAATAGTGATATTATGAACGAAAATCATAATGTCCTTTTCGTACAATACAATGGAGACGAATGAAGAATCTATCTTTGCTAAGCTCGTGCTACCTCCTCGTCGGATACTAAAACATACTTTGTTTTATTTTATTTTACATTTATACCATTATATGAATATTTCAAAAATATAACTGATTAATATTTATCAGACTGTATATGAATGAATCGAATTTACAAATGTTTAAATTGTTTTACTAGGTAATGATTATCCCTCAACCCTGTTACAAATAATATCGTACCATCTCAGATAGTCATAGAAACCTCTATCATGTTATAAAACAAGAAATTATTTGACTTTATTTTTTTATTGAATACTTTATTTTTTAAAACACGGATTTATAATGAAATATAAAGCATATTAATAAATAGAATACTAATAGAATAATAATAATATGCGATGTAGAGAATAACTTACTACGGCTTTGTTAATCTAGTGATGAAGTTAAGGATTAAAAACGCTGTTAAATAATATTCGTTCAACTTCGCTTTTTAATGAATTTATAGCCAGAACATAATTTTAAATAAAAAAAAATGTCTACTATTGGCCAAAGTGAGAATCGTATTTTTATATATTACATGTAATCCAAATCGAACTCACAATCAGACTACTGACACAATCTGTTTCAATTAAATTTTTAACTAATTGTACGTATCAATATATTTGTGTCTACTGCTAGAAATATATAAAAATGGAATGAAACAAAGAGTTTAGAACTTTTAAAAATAGCTAAAATGTTGTTTTTATGAGAGCAACTGAAAATTAAACAAAAATTCACCAACGAAATAATGCATAACATTACTTATAGCATTGTATACGAATATTTTCAATTATTACAAGAATTTTAAATTGTACCCAAATTTCTGGGGAGTGCACAAATATTCGTTCTTCGTTAATAAGTACTGTAAGTATAAATTGTTGCTAAATTACTACCGAATTACTATCATAAAAGAACTTGAAATACAATATAAATTTTTCATGTCAATAATCTAAAATTGTAGAAAATTTTTCCCATTTTCGCACATTTTTTGTTACTGTACCGATCGATTCTATCAATAAAATGATGAAATGATGAAACTAGTGAAATAACCAGTTGCACAATTTTTCGTTGCCTGAGTCTTAGGTATTCGGTCGGGGTCGATCGAAATTATCCAACCTAATTCAGTTCCGAAGTGTCAAGTAGTCTCACCTGGATAATTTGAACAAATCTTTAGAATAATTTAAAATACAAATTATCACTTTGTAAAAGGAATCATGTAACTCTTTATTCGAGTATCTTTAAAAATACAAAGCTTTTTCTTTGATTATCCTGAATCTTTGTTTTTTTGAAGATATTTTTATGTAATATATTACGTAAAGTGAGTAATTGAAGACAATTGTATTCTCGAAATTTGCAAAAATTCAATCTTTTTTAAAAATATTAAGAATTTTTTATAGACTGGATATCTATAGGAAATATAAATTATGTCTCTTTTCAATGATATCTTGAAAGTTGCTGTAAAGAAATTTGGTAGTTGCATGTAGAATCCACTTAAGAGAAGTATAAACATAATCATAAACACCGGGAGGAATGTTGAGAAGAAATAGATTGCAGCCTCGTGACAAAGAACGACGATCGGTAAGGGAAGATGAACAAGCAATTCCATGCGAACGATTTGACTGAACCGTAACTCTTCGTAATATATACGATTTTATAATTATTCCTTATATTGCTGTACAATTCTTTTCGCCATTCTATTAAAATTTAGTCATTGCGATTAGACGATGAAATGTTAGGATTTATTGAATTTTTCTCGTTAGTTTATACGTTAATATTATACGCGCAGAATTTAATGTATTTTTTAATTCTCTAATACTTCAAAAACTAGCCGGAGCTAAAACTTTATATTTGCGCTTCTCCTCCAGTCACGTGCTCCGTCTCTGGGACCTTTCGGGATTACAGCTCAATTACCAGAATCCCAGTACAAAATAAAAATATTGTTCCAATTGATCCGCTCCCTTCCTCTGAGATGTTTGCTGAATCGAGAATTTAACTGTAAAAACATTATTTTACGATATAAAGGACATGTAAAAGAAAACGTATAAAAGACAACGAAAGACGGAAAGTTGTATAAAAAATGGATAAAGATGGTGGCAATGTTCCAACCGGATTACTATTTCCGTGAGCCGGATGTTTATACGTATGTGTGGATATACTTGTGCTTATTGAGAGTTGCATCTGTGTGTGTCTTTCTTTACATCTTTTTTATTTTAATTTCAGGATTTTAAGTCGCATCAACTTCAAAAGATATTAGCGATTATTGGTGCTTTAGACAATTTGGTTCAGAAGATTGGTTTCTTTCAAGAAACTTAGAGCGTTTGAAATTTTGTGGCATCAAAGTTCTCTTTTAGGTCTGGCTCTATTTTAAATTGGAAAAGGATGGTAGCATATTTTGGATGTTCGAGAATTAGATGTTACAGGTTCTAGATACAGTTGCATTGCTGACAGGCTGGTTTTGCATATTTAGTGAGTTTGTGCGAATGCCTGTGTCTTGGTATGTCCAATCCTTAATTTTAAGTTCATGACTTGATGGGTTCTTGGTTAGCTTTAGGTTAGGTTAGGTTTAAGATCGCGCAAGTATTAATCTTTAGGAATAAGTAGTCAGTTGTTTTCTCGTTGTGGGGAGGAGTAGTCTTATTCGAATATAATTCCCATTGGGACATCATCAAAATTTATTACTTTTAGTAAAATTACCTTTTTTCCTTAGTTTGATACAGGCTTCTAAGATTCTCGTGATGATAAAATTTGACAACATTGTTTATATCTAATGGCAGCTGCATCGCTTTTAGGATCAGACGTGACTGCTACATTTTGGTAATGTTCTGTTTCAGCTATAGGGCACAGTGAAAGGCCATGTGTTTTGTTATGTACATTTACGTAGCCTCCGGTAGTTCAATTTTCAATGTGGATTGCTGTGTGATTATTCCAATCCAGTTCTCAGCTGGTTTTTTTAGCCATCAGTGTAGATATACGATTAATCTTAGTACGTGCCTTTCGTTAGGATATTAAAAATTTATGGATTGGTGTCAGGTTTGCGGAAACTTAACAGTTCAGTGATTATCATAACAACAAGGACAATTTTTAGTAGGTATTTTATTAATTTTCTGATGAGTGCATTAGAGATCTTGATGTTCAATTCCTGCTGGATGTTGAGTATTCTATTATAAAAATTTCTTGGTAGATTTCGACTTGAGAATGATCAGTAATGAATACTTCAGAGAAACAGTTGTGATGTGAAAGTTTATTAGAGGTTGTGGAGATCTTTATCGTTTGCGTTATATAGAACATTTCCCTTCAAAATGATAGTGGCAGTTCGTTCGCATCTTTTAGCATGGTCAGAATGGGATTGGTCCAGAATGTTCGTATAATTGACTCTAATCAGTCAAGTTTGGATCTGATGAGTTCCTTGTAGGCGTTTTTGAACGTTATTAGGTCAGCTTCCCAGTATTGGTAGCTATGATTTTTA
>JAUCRC010000112.1:0-56752 GCA_032399595.1 Tetragonula carbonaria
AATATTGATGTTTTCATAGATAACATGCTAGTTTCACTGCGAAAAAAATTATTTCGTTGAATTTCATCGTTTCATGAATGTTTCGTGAAATAACCATGATTTAGCGAAGATTTAGCTTAATTTTGATGTTTTAATGGATATCTAGCTACTTTCACTGCGAAACACGTTATTTCGTTGAATTTCATCGTTTCATGAATGTTTCGTGAAATAACCATGTTTTAGCGAAGATTTAGCTTAATTTTGATGTTTTCATAGAAATCAAGCTACTTTCACTGCGAAAAAAGTTATTTCGTTGAATTTCATCGTTTCATGAATGTTTCGTGAAATAACCATGATTTAGCGGAGATTTAGCTTAATTTTGATGTTTTCATAGATATTATGCTACTTTCACTGCGAAACACGTGATTTCGATGAATTTCGCATTTCATGAATGTTTCGTGAAATAACCATGATTTAGCGGAGATTTAGCTTAATTTTGATGTTTTCATAGATATCTAGCTACTTTCACTGCGAAACACGTTATTTCGTTGAATTTCATCGTATGATAAATGTTTCGTGAAATAAACATGATTCAGCGGAGATTTAGCCTAATTTTGATGTTCTCATAGATATCAAGCTACTTTCACTGCGAAACACGTTATTTCGTTGAATTTCATCGTTTCATGAATGTTTCGTGAAATAACCATGTTTTAGCGAAGATTTAGATTAATTTTGATGTTTTCATTGATAGCAAGCTACTTTCACTGCGAAACACGTTATTTCGTTGAATTTCATCGTTTCATGAATGTTTCGTGGAATAACCATGTTTTAGAGAAGATTAAGCTTAATATTGATGTTTTCATAGATAACATGCTACTTTCACTGCGAAAAACGTTATTTCGATGAATTTCATCGTTTCATGAATGTTTCGTGAAATAACCATGATTTAGCGAAGATTTAGCTTAATTTTGATGATTTAATGAATATCTAGCTACTTTCACTGCGAAACACGTTATTTCGTTGAATTTCATCGTTTCATGAATGTTTCGTGAAATAACCATGTTTTAGCGAAGATTTAGCTTAATTTTGATGTTTTCATAGATATCAAGCTACTTTCACTGCGAAACACGTTATTTCGTTGAATTTCATCGTTTCATGAATGTTTCGTGGAATAACCATGTTTTAGAGAAGATTAAGCTTAATATCGATGTTTTCATAGATAACATGCTAGTTTCACTGCGAAAAAAATTATTTCGTTGAATTTCATCGTTTCATGAATGTTTCGTGAATTAACCATGTTTTAGAGAAGATTTAGCTTAATTTTGATGTTTTCATAGATATCAAGCTACTTTCACTGCGAAACACGTTATTTCGATGAATTTCACCGTTTCATGAATGTTTCGTGAAATAACCATGATTTAGCGAAGATTTAGCTTAATTTTGATGTTTTAATGAATATCTAGCTACTTTCACTGCGAAACACGTTATTTCGTTGAATTTCATCGTTTCATGAATGTTTCGTGAAATAACCATGATTTAGCGAAGATTTAGCCTAATTTTGATGTTCTCATAGATATCAAGCTACTTTCACTGCGAAACACGTTATTTCGATGAATTTCATCGTTTCATGAATGTTTCGTGAAATAACCATGTTTTAGCGAAGATTTAGATTAATTTTGATGTTTTCATAGATATCAAGCTACTTTCACTGCGAAACACGTTATTTCGTTGAATTTCATCGTTTCATGAATGTTTCGTGGAATAACCATGTTTTAGCGAAGATTAAGCTTAATATTGATGTTTTCATAGATAACATGCTACTTTCACTGCGAAAAACGTTATTTCGATGAATTTCATCGTTTCATGAATGTTTCGTGAAATAACCATGATTCAGCGAAGATTTAGCTTAATTTTGATGTTTTAATGAATATCTAGCTACTTTCACTGCGAAACACGTTATTTCGTTGAATTTCATCTTTTCATGAATGTTTCGTGAAATAACCATGTTTTAGCGAAGATTTAGATTAATTTTGATGTTTTCATAGATATCAAGCTACTTTCACTGCGAAACACGTTATTTCGTTGAATTTCATCGTTTCATGAATGTTTCGTGAAATAAACATGATTCAGCGGAGATTTAGCGTAATTTTGATGTTTTCATAGATATTATGCTACTTTCACTGCGACACACGATATTTCGCTGAATTTCATCGTATGATGAATGTTTCGTGAAATAACATGATTCAGAGGAAGTTTAGCAATTTTGATGTTTTCATAATATCAAGCTACTTTCACTGCGAAACACGTGATTTCGATGAATTTCGCATTTCATGAATGTTTCGTGAAATAACCATGATTTGGCGGAGATTTAGCTTAATTTTGCTGTTTTCATAGATATCTTGCTACTTTCACTGCGAAACACGTTATTTCGTTGAATTTCATAGTTTCATGAATGTTCCGTGAAATAACCATTATTTAGCGAAGATTTAGCCTAATTTTGATGTTCTCATAGATATCAAGCTACTTTCACTGCGAAACACGTTATTTCGATGAATTTCATCTCTTCATGAATGTTTCGTGAAATAACCATTATTTAGCGAAGATTAAGCTTAATATTGATGTTTTCATAGATAACATGCTACTTTCACTGCGAAAAACGTTATTTCGATGAATTTCATCGTTTCATGAATGTTACGTGAAATAACAATGATTTAGTGAAGATTTAGCTTAATTTTGATGTTTTAATGGATATCTAGCTACTTTCACTGCGAAACACGTTATTTCGTTGAATTTCATCGTTTCATGAATGTTTCGTGAAATAACCATGTTTTAGCGAAGATTTAGCTTAATTTTGATGTTTTCATAGAAATCAAGCTACTTTCACTGCGAAAAAAGTTATTTCGTTGAATTTTATCGTTTTATGAATGTTTCTTGAAATAACCATGATTTAGCGGAGATTTAGCTTAATTTTGATGTTTTCATAGATATTATGCTACTTACACTGCGAAACACGTGATTTCGATGAATTTCGCATTTCATGAATGTTACGTGAAATAACCATGATTTTGCGGAGATTTAGCTTAATTTTGATGTTTTCATAGATATCAAGCTACTTTCACTGCGAATCACGTTATTTCGATGAATTTCACCGTTTCATGAATGTTTCATGAAATAACCATGATTGAGCGAAGATTTAGCTTAATATTGATGTTTTAATGAACATCTAGCTACTTTCACTGCGAAATACGTTATTTCGTTGAATTTCATCGTTTCATGAATGTTTCGTGAAATAACTATGTTTTGGCGGAGATTTAGCTTAATTTCGATGTTTTCATTGATATTATGCTACTTTCACTGCGAAACACGATATTTCGCTGAATTTCATCGAATGATGAATGTATCGTGAAATAAACATTTTTCAGAGGAGATTTAGCGTAATTTTGATGTTTTCATGGATATCTAGCTACTTTCACTGCGAAACACGTTATTTCGATGAATTACATCGTTTCTTGAATGTTTCGTGAAATAACCATGGTTTAGCGAAGATTTAGCTTAATTTTGATGATTTAATGGATATCTAGCTACTTTCACTGCGAAACACGTTATTTCGTTGAATTTCATCGTTTCATGAATGTTTCGTGGAATAACCATGTTTTAGCGAAGATTAAGCTTAATATTGATGTTTTCATAGATAACATGCTACTTTCACTGCGAAAAAAATTATTTCGTTGAATTTCATCGTTTCATGAATGTTTCGTGAAATAACAATGATTTAGCGAAGATTTAGCTTAATTTTGATGTTTTAATGGATATCTAGCTACTTTCACTGCGAAACACGTTATTTCGTTGAATTTCATCGTTTCATGAATGTTTCGTGAAATAACCATGTTTTAGCGAAGATTTAGCTTAATTTTGATGTTTTCATAGAAATCAAGCTACTTTCACTGCGAAAAAAGTTATTTCGTTGAATTTCATCGTTTCATGAATATTTCTTGAAATAACCATGATTTAGCGGAGATTTAGCTTAATTTTGATGTTTTCATAGATATTATGCTACTTACACTGCGAAACACGTGATTTCGATGAATTTCGCATTTCATGAATGTTACGTGAAATAACCATGATTTTGCGGAGATTTAGCTTAATTTTGCTGTTTTCATAGATATCTTGATACTTTCACTGCGAAACACGTTATTTCGTTGAATTTCATCGTATGACAAATGTTTCGTGAAATAAACATGATTCAGCGGAGATTTAGCGTAATTTTGATGTTCTCATAGATATCAAGCTACTTTCACTGCGAAACACGTTATTTCGTTGAATTTCATCGTTTCATGAATGTTTCGTGGAATAACCATGTTTTAGAGATGATTAAGCTTAATATTGATGTTTTCATAGATAACATGCTACTTTCACTGCGAGAAAAATTATTTCGTTGAATTTCATCGTTTCATGAATGTTTCGTGAATTAACCATGTTTTAGCGAAGATTTAGCTTAATTTTGATGTTTTCATAGATATCAAGCTACTTACACTGCGAAACACGTTATTTCGATGAATTTCACCGTTTCATGAATGTTTCGTGAAATAAAAATGATTTAGCGAAGATTTAGCTTAATTTTGATATTTTAATGAATATCTAGCTACTTTCCCTGCGAAAGTCGTTATTTCGTTGAATTTCATAGTTTCATGAATGTTCCGTGAAATAACCATTATTTAGCGAAGATTTAGCCTAATTTTGATGTTCTCATAGATATCAAGCTACTTTCACTGCGAAACACGTTATTTCGATGAATTTCATCTTTTCATGAATGTTTCGTGAAATAACCATGTTTTAGCGAAGATTTAGATTAATTTTGATGTTTTCATTGATAGCAAGCTACTTTCACTGCGAAACACGTTACTTCGTTGAATTTCATCGTTTCATGAATGTTTCGGGGAATAACCATGTTTTAGAGAAGATTATGCTTAATATTGATGTTTTCATAGATAACATGCTACTTTCACTGCGAAAAACGATATTTCGATGAATTTCATCTTTTCATGAATGTATCGTGAAATAACCATGTTTTAGCGAAGATTTAGAATAATTTTGATGTTTTCATAGATATCAAGCTACTTTCACTGCGAAACACGTTATTTCGTTGATTTTCATCGTTTCATGAATGTTTCGTTGAATAACCATGTTTTAGAGAAGATTAAGCTTAATATCGATGTTTTCATAGATAACATGCTAGTTTCACTGCGAAAAAAATTATTTCGTTGAATTTCATCGTTTCATGAATGTTTCGTGAATTAACCATGTTTTAGAGAAGATTTAGCTTAATTTTGATGTTTTCATAGATATCAAGCTACTTTCACTGCGAAACACGTTATTTCGATGAATTTCACCGTTTCATGAATGTTTCGTGAAATAACCATGATTTAGCGAAGATTTAGCTTAATTTTGATGTTTTAATGAATATCTAGCTACTTTCACTGCGAAACTCGTTATTTCGTTGAATTTCATAGTTTCTTGAATGTTCCGTGAAATAACCATTATTTAGCGAAGATTTAGCCTAATTTTATGTTCTCATAGATATCAAGCTACTTTCACTGCGAAACACGTTATTTCGATGAATTTCATCTTTTCATGAATGTTTCGTGAAATAACCATGATTTAGCGGTGATTTAGCTTAATTTTGAAGTTTTCATAGATATCCTGCTACTTTCACTGCGAAACACGTTATTTCGTTGAATTTCATCGTTTCATGAATGTTTCGTGAAATAACCATGATTTAGCGGTGATTTAGCTTAATTTTGAAGTTTTCATAGATATCTTGCTACTTTCACTGCGAAACACGTTATTTCGTTGAATTTCATCGTATGATAAATGTTTCGTGAAATAAACATGATTCAGCGGAGATTTAGCGTAATTTTGATGTTTTCATAGATATTATGCTACTTTCACTGCGAAACACGATATTTCGCTGAATTTCATCGTATGATGAATGTTTCGTGAAATGAACATGATTCAGAGGAGATTTAGCCTAATTTTGATGTTCTCATAGATATCAAGCTACTTTCACTGCGAAACACGTGATTTCGATGAATTTCGCATTTCATGAATGTTACGTGAAATAACCATGATTTAGCGAAGATTTAGCCTAATTTTGATGTTCTCATAGATATCAAGCTACTTTCACTGCGAAACACGTTATTTCGATGAATTTCATCTTTTCATGAATGTTTCGTGAAATAACCATTATTTAGCGAAGATTAAGCTTAATATTGATGTTTTCATAGATAACATGCTACTTTCACTGCGAAAAACGTTATTTCGATGAATTTCATCGTTTCATGAATGTTACGTGAAATAACAATGATTTAGCGAAGATTTAGCTTACTTTTGATGTTTTAATGGATATCTAGCTACTTTCACTGCGAAACACGTTATTTCATTGAATTTCATCGTTTCATGAATGTTTCGTGAAATAACCATGTTTTAGCGAAGATTTAGCTTAATTTTGATGTTTTCATTGAAATCAAGCTACTTTCACTGCGAAAAAAGTTATTTCGTTGAATTTTATCGTTTTATGAATGTTTCTTGAAATAACCATGATTTAGAGGAGATTTAGCTAAATTTTGATGTTTTCATAGATATTATGCTACTTACACTGCGAAACACGTGATTTCGATGAATTTCGCATTTCATGAATGTTACGTGAAATAACCATGATTTTGCGGAGATTTAGCTTAATTTTGATGTTTTCATAGATATCAAGCTACTTTCACTGCGAAACACGTTATTTCGATGAATTTCACCGTTTCATGAATGTTTCATGAAATAACCATGATTGAGCGAAGATTTAGCTTAATATTGATGTTTTAATGAATATCTAGCTACTTTCACTGCGAAATACGTTATTTCGTTGAATTTCATCGTTTCATGAATGTTTCGTGATATAACTATGATTTGGCGGAGATTTAGCTTAATTTCGATGTTTTCATTGATATTATGCTACTTTCACTGCGAAACACGATATTTCGCTGAATTTCATCGAATGATGAATGTATCGTGAAATAAACATGTTTCAGAGGAGATTTAGCGTAATTTTGATGTTTTCATGGATATCTAGTTACTTTCACTGCGAAACACGTTATTTCGATTAATTACATCGTTTTTTGAATGTTTCGTGAAATAACCATGATTTAGCGAAGATTTAGCTTAATTTTGATGATTTAATGGATATCTAGCTACTTTCACTGCGAAACACGTTATTTCGTTGAATTTCATTGTCTCATGAATGTTTCGTGAAATAACCATGTTTTAGCGAAGATTTAGCTTAATTTTGATGTTTTCATAGAAATCAAGTTACTTTCACTGCGAAACACGTTATTTCGATGAATTTCACCGCTGCCTGAATGTTTCGTGAAATAACCATGATTTAGCGATGATTTAGCTTAATTTTGATGTTTTCATAGATATCAAGCTACTTTCACTGCGAAACACGTTATTTCGATGAATTTCACCGTTTCATGACGGTTTCGTGAAATAACCATGATTTATCGAAAATTTAGCCTAATTTTGATGTTTTCATGGATATCTAGCTACTTTCACTGCGCAACACGTGATTTCGATGAATTTCGCATTTCATGAATGTTTCGTGAAATAACCATGATTTTGCGGGGATTTAGCTTAATTTTGATGTTTTCATAGGTATCTTGCTACTTTCACTGCGAAACACGGTATTTCGTTGAATTTCATCGTTTCATGAATGTTTCGTGAAATAACCATGTTTTAGCGAAGATTTAGCTTAATTTTGATGTACTCGAAGATATCAAGCTACTTTCACTGCGAAACACGTTATTTCGATGAATTTCACCGTTTCATGAATGTTTCGTAAATAACCATGTTTTAGCGAAGATTTAGATTAATTTTGATGTTTTCATAGATATCAAGCAATTTTCACTGCGAAAAACGTTATTTCCTTGAATTTCATCGTTTCATGAATGTTTCGTGAAATAACCATGTTTTAGCGAAGATTTAGCTTAATTTTGATGTATTCGTAGATATCAAGCTACTTTCACTGCAAAACCCGTTATTTCGATGAATTTCACCGTTTCATGAATGTTTCGTGTAATAACCATGATTTAGCGAAGATTTAGCTTAATTTTGATGTTTTCATGTATATCTAGCTACTTTCACTGCGAAACACGTTATTTCGATGAATTTCGCATTTCATGAATGTTTCGTGAAATAACCATGATTTTGCGGAGATTTAGCTTAATTTTGATGTTTTCATAGATATCTTGCTACTTTCACTGCGAAACACGTTATTTCGTTGAATTTCATCGTTTCATGAATGTTTCGTGAAATAACCATGTTTTAGCGAAAATTTAGCTTAATTTTGATGTTTTCATAGATATCAAGCTACTTTCACTGCGAAACACGTTATTTCGTTGAATTTCATCGTTTCATGAATGTTTCGTGAAATAACCATGATTTAGCGAAGATTTAGCTTAATTTTGATGTTTTAATGAATATCTAGCTACTTTCACTGCGAAACACGATATTTCGCTGAATTTCGCATTTCATGAATGTTTCGTGAAATAACCATGATTTAGCGGAGATTTAGCTTAATTTTGATGTTTTCATAGATATCTTGCTACTTTCACTGCGAAACACGTTATTTCGTTGAATTTCATCGTTTCATGAATGTTTCGTGAAATAACCATGTTTTAGCGAAAATTTAGCTTAATTTTGATGTTTTCATAGATATCAAGCTACTTTCACTGCGAAACACGTTATTTCGTTGAATTTCATCGTTTCATGAATGTTTCGTGAAATAACCATGATTTAGCGAAGATTTAGCTTAATTTTGATGTTTTAATGAATATCTAGCTACTTTCACTGCGAAACACGATATTTCGCTGAATTTCATCGTATGATGAATGTATCGTGAAATAAACATGTTTTAGCGGAGATTTAGCGTAATTTTGAAGTTTTCATGGATATCTAGCTACTTTCACTGCGAAACACGTTGTTTCGATGAATTTCATCGTTTCATGAATGTTTCGTGAAATAACCATGATTTAGCGAAGATTTAGCTTAATTTTGATGTTTTCATAGATATCTTGTTACTTTCACTGCGAAACACGTTATTTCGTTGAATTACGTTGTTTCATGAATGTTTCGTGAAATAACCATGTTTTAGCGTAGATTTAGCTTAATTTTGAAACAACCATGTTTTAGCGAAGATTTAGATTAATTTTGATGTTTTCATAGATAGCAAGCTACTTTCACTGCGAAACACGTTATTTCGTTGAATTTCAGCGTTTCACGAATGTTTGGTGGAATAACCATGTTTTAGCGAAGATTAAGCTTAATATTGATGTTTTCATATATAACATGCTACTTTCACTGCGAGAAACGTTATTTCGATGAATTTCATCGTTTCATGAATGTTACGTCAAATAACAATGATTTAGCGAAGATTTAGCTTAATTTTGATGTTTTAATGGATATCTAGCTACTTTCAATGCGAAACACGTTATTTCGTTGAATTTCATCGTTTCATGAATGTTTCGTGAAATAACCATGTTTTAGCGAAGATTTAGCTTAATTTTGATGTTTTCATAGAAATCAAGCTACTTTCACTGCGAAAAAAGTTATTTCGTTGAATTTCATCGTTTTATGAATGTTTCTTGAAATAACCATGATTTAGCGGCGATTTAGCTTAATTTTGATGTTTTCATAGATATTATGCTACTTACACTGCGAAACACGTGATTTCGATGAATTTCGCATTTCATGAATGTTACGTGAAATAACCATGCTTTTGCGGAGATTTAGCTTAATTTTGCTGTTTTCATAGATATCTTGCTACTTTCACTGCGAAACACGTTATTTCGTTGAATTTCATCGTTTCATGAATGTTTCGTGAATTAACCATGTTTTAGCGAAGATTTAGCTTAATGTTGATGTTTTCATAGATATCAAGCTACTTTCACTGCGAAACACGTTATTTCGATGAATTTCACCGTTTCATGAATGTTACGTGAAATAACCATGATTTGGCGGAGATTTAGCTTCATTTTGCTGTTTTCATAGATATCTTGCTACTTTGACTGCGAAATACGTTATTTCGTTGAATTTCATCGTTTCATGAATGTTTCGTGAAATAACCATGATTTAGCGGAGATATAGCTTAATTTTGATGTTTTCGTAGATATTATGCTACTTTCACTGCTAAACACGATATTTCGCTGAATTTCATCGTTTCATGAATGTGTCGTGAAATAACAATGATTTAGCGAAGATTTAGCTTAATTTTGATGTTTTAATGGATATCAAGCTACTTTCACTGCGAAACACGTTATTTCGTTGAATTTCATCGTTTCATGAATGTTTCGTGAAATAACCATGTTTTAGCCAAGATTTAGCTTAATTTTGATGTTTTCATAGATATCAACCTACTTTCACTGCGAAACACGTTATTTCGAGGATTTTCATCGTTTCATGAATGTTTCGTGAAATAACAATGATTTAGCGAAGATTTAGCTTAATTTTGATGCTTTCATAGATATCTTGTTATTTTCACTGCGAAACACGTTATTTCGTTGATTTTCATCGTTTAATGTATGTTTCGTGGAATAACCATGTTTTAGCGAATATTAAGCTTAATTTTGATGTTTTCATAGATAACATGCTACTTTCACTGCGAAAAACGTTATTTCGATGAATTTCATCGTTTCATGAATGATTCGTGAAATAACAATGATTTAGCGAAGATTTAGCTTAATTTTTATGTTTTAATGGATATCTAGCTACTTTCACTGCGAAACACGTTATTTCGTTGAATTTCATTGTTTCAAGAATGTTTCGTGAAATAACCATGTTTTAGCGAAGATTTAGCTTAATTTCGATGTTTTCATAGATATCAAGCTACTTTCACTGCGAAACACGTTATTTCGATGAATTTCAACGTTTCATGTAGGTTTCGTGAAATAACCATGATTTAGCGAAGATTTAGCTTAATTTTGATGGTTTCATAGATATCAAGCTACTTTCACTGCGAAACACGTTATTTCGATGAATTTCATCGTTTCTTGCATGTTTCGTGAAATAACCATGATTTAGCGAAGATTTAGCTTAATTTTGATGTTTTAATGAATATCTAGCTACTTTCACTGCGAAACTCGTTATTTCGTTGAATTTCATCGTTTCATGAATGTTCCGTGAAATAACCATCATTTGGCGGAGATTTAGCCTAATTTTGATGTTCTCATAGATATCAAGCTACTTTCACTGCGAAACACGTTATTTCGATGAATTTCATCTTTTCATGAATGTTTCGTGAAATAACCATGTTTTAGCGAAGATTTAGATTAATTTTGAGGTTTTAATGGATATCCAGCTACTTTCACTGCGAAACACGTTATTTCGTTGAATTTCATTGTTTCATGAATGTTTCGTGAAATAACCATGTTTTAGCGAAGATTTAGCTTAATTTTGATGTTTTCATAGATAACATGCTACTTTCACTGGGAAAAACGTCATTTCGATGAATTTCATCGTTTCATGAATGTTTCGTGAAATAACAATGATTTAGCGAAGATTTAGCTTAATTTTGATGGTTTAATGGATATCTAGCTACTTTCACTGCGAAACACGTTATATCGTTGAATTTCATCGTTTCATGAATGTTTCGTGAAATAACCATGTTTTAGCCAAGATTTAGCTTAATTTTGATGTTTTCATAGATATCAACCTACTTTCACTGCGAAACACGTTATTTCGAGGATTTTCATCGTTTCATGAATGTTTCGTGAAATAACAATGATTTAGCGAAGATTTAGCTTAATTTTGATGCTTTCATAGATATCTGGTTATTTTCACTGCGAAACACGTTATTTCGTTGATTTTCATCGTTTAATGTATGTTTCGTGGAATAACCATGTTTTAGCGAATATTAAGCTTAATTTTGATGTTTTCATAGATAACATGCTACTTTCACTGCGAAAAACGTTATTTCGATGAATTTCATCGTTTCATGAATGATTCGTGAAATAACAATGATTTAGCGAAGATTTAGCTTAATTTTTATGTTTTAATGGATATCTAGCTACTTTCACTGCGAAACACGTTATTTCGTTGAATTTCATTGTTTCAAGAATGTTTCGTGAAATAACCATGTTTTAGCGAAGATTTAGCTTAATTTCGATGTTTTCATAGATATCAAGCTACTTTCACTGCGAAACACGTTATTTCGATGAATTTCAACGTTTCATGTAGGTTTCGTGAAATAACCATGATTTAGCGAAGATTTAGCTTAATTTTGATGGTTTCATAGATATCAAGCTACTTTCACTGCGAAACACGTTATTTCGATGAATATCATCGTTTCTTGCATGTTTCGTGAAATAACCATGATTTAGCGAAGATTTAGCTTAATTTTGATGTTTTAATGAATATCTAGCTACTTTCACTGCGAAACTCGTTATTTCGTTGAATTTCATCGTTTCATGAATGTTCCGTGAAATAACCATCATTTGGCGGAGATTTAGCCTAATTTTGATGTTCTCATAGATATCAAGCTACTTTCACTGCGAAACACGTTATTTCGATGAATTTCATCTTTTCATGAATGTTTCGTGAAATAACCATGTTTTAGCGAAGATTTAGATTAATTTTGATGTTTTAATGGATATCTAGCTACTTTCACTGCGAAACACGTTATTTCGTTGAATTTCATTGTTTCATGAATGTTTCGTGAAATAACCATGTTTTAGCGAAGATTTAGCTTAATTTTGATGTTTTCATAGATAACATGCTACTTTCACTGGGAAAAACGTTATTTCGATGAATTTCATCGTTTCATGAATGTTTCGTGAAATAACAATGATTTAGCGAAGATTTAGCTTAATTTTGATGTTTTAATGGATATCTAGCTACTTTCACTGCGAAACACGTTATATCGTTGAATTTCATGGTTTCATGAAAGTTTCGTGAAATAACCATGTTTTAGCGAAGATTTAGCTTAATTTTGATGTTTCCATAGATGTCAAGCTAGTTTCACAGCGAAACACGTTATTTCGTTGAATTCCATCGTATGATAAATGTTTCGTGAAATAAACATGATTTAGCGGAGATTTAGCGTAATTTTGATGTTTTCATGTATATCTAGCTACTTTCACTGCGAAACTCGTTATTTCGTTGAATTTCATCGTTTAATGAATGTTCCGTGAAATAACCATGATTTAGCGAAGATTTAGCCTAATTTTGATGTTCTCATAGATATCAGGGTACTTTCACTGCGAAACACGTTATTTCGATGAATTTCATTGTCTCATGAATGTTTCGTGAAATAACCATGTTTTGTCGAAGATTTAGCTTAATTTTGATGTTTTCATAGAAATCAAGCTACTTTCACTGCGAAACACGTTATTTCGATGAATTTCATCGTTTCATGAATGTTTCGTGAAATAACCATGATTTAGCGAAGATTTAGCTTAATTTTGATGCTTTCATAGATATCAAGCTACCTTCACTGCGAAACACGTTATTTCGAGGAATTTCATCGTTTCATGAATGTTTCGTGAAATAACAATGATTTAGCGAAGATTTAGCTTAATCTTGATGCTTTCATAGATATCTTGTTACTTTCACTGCGAAACACGTTATTTCGTTGAATTTCATCGTTTCATGTATGTTTCGTGGAATAACCATGTTTTAGCGAAGATTAAGCTTAATTTTGATGTTATCATAGATAACATGCTACTTTCACTGCGAAAAACGTTATTTCGATGAATTTCATCGTTTCATGAATGATTCGTGAAATAACAATGATTTAGCGAAGATTTAGCTTAATTTTGATGTTATCAAAGATATCACGCTACTTTCACTGCGAAACACGTTATTTCGTTGAATTTCATCGTATGATAAATGTTGGTGAAATAAACATGATTCAGCGGAGATTTAGCTTAATTTTGATGTTTTCATAGATATTATGCTACTTTCACTGCGAAACACGATATTTCGCTGATCTTCATCGTATGATGAATGTTTCGTGGAATAAACATGATTCAGCGGAGATTTAGCGTAATTTTGATGTTTTCATGGATATCTAGCTACTTTCACTGCGAAACTCGTTATTTCGTTGAATTTCATCGTTTCATGAATGTTCCGTGAAATAACCATGTTTTAGCGAAGATTTAGCTTAATTTTGATGTTTTCAGATATATCAAGCTACTTTCACTGCGAAACACGTTATTTCGATGAATTTCACCGTTTCATGAATGTTTCGTGGAATAACCATGTTTTAGCGAAGATTTAGCTTAATTTTGATGCTTTCATAGATATCTTTTTACTTTCACTGCGAAACACGTTATTTCGTTGAATTTCATCGTTTCATGAATGTTTCGTGAAATAACAATGATTTAGCGAAGATTTAGCTTAATTTTGATGTTTTCAGATATATCAAGCTACTTTCACTGCGAAACACGTTATTTCGATGAATTTCACCGTTTCATGAATGTTTCGTGGAATAACCATGTTTTAGCGAAGATTATGCTTAATTTTGAAGTTTTCATAGATAACATGCTACTTTCACTGCGAAAAACGTTATTTCGATGAATTTCATCCTTTCATGAATGTTTCGTGAAATAACAATGATTGCGCGAGATTTAGCTTAATTTTGATGTTTTAATGGATATCTAGCTACTTTCACTGCGAAACACGTTATTTCGTTGAATTTCATGGTTTCATGAATGTTTCGTGAAATAACCATGTTTTAGCGAAGATTTAGCTTAATTTTGATGTTTTCATAGATATCAAGCTACTTTCACTGCGAAACACGTTATTTCGATGAATTTCACCGTTTCCTGAATGTTTCGTGAAATAACCATGATTTAGCGAAGATTTAGCTTAATTTTGATGTTTTAATGAATATCTAGCTCCTTTCACTGCGAAATACGTTATTTCGTTGAATTTCATCGTTTCATGAATGTTTCGTGAAATAACTATGATTAGGCGAATATTTAGCCTAATTTTGATGTTTTCATGGATATCTAGCTACTTTCACTGCGAAACACGTGTTTATGATGAATTTCGCATTTCATGAATGTTTCTGGAAATAACAATGATTTTGCGGAGATTTAGCTTAATTTTGATGTTTTCATAGATATCTTGCTACTTTCACTGCGAAACACGTTTTTTCGTTGAATTTCATCGTTTCATAAATGTTTCGTGAAATAACCATGTTTTAGCGAAGATTTAGCTTAATTTTGATGTTTCCATAGATATCAAGCTAGTTTCACTGCGAAACACGTTATTTCGTTGAATTCCATCGTATGATAAATGTTTCGTGAAATAACCATGATTTAGCGAAGATTTAGCTTAATTTTGATGTTTTAATGAATATCTAGCTACTTTCACTGCGAAATACGTTATTTCGTTGAATTTCATCGTTTCATGAATGTTTCGTGAAATAACTATGATTTAGCGAATATTTAGCCTAATTTTGAAGTTTTCATGGATATCTAGCTACTTACACTGCGAAACACGTGTTTTCGATGAATTTCGCATTTCATGAATGTTTCGTGAAATAACAATGATTTTGCGGAGATTTAGCTTAATTTTGATGTTTTCATAGATATCTTGCTACTTTCACTGCGAAACACGTTATTTCGATGAATTTCAACGTTTCATGTAGGTTTCGTGAAATAACCATGATTTAGCGAAGATTTAGCTTAATTTTGATGGTTTCATAGATATCAAGCTACTTTCACTGCGAAACACGTTATTTCGATGAATTTCATCGTTTCTTGCATGTTTCGTGAAATAACCATGTTTTGTCGAAGATTTAGCTTAATTTTGATGTTTTCATAGAAATCAAGCTACTTTCACTGCGAAACACGTTATTTCAATGAATTTCACCGTTTCATGGATGTTTCGTGAAATAACCATGATTTAGCGAAGATTTAGCTTAATTTTGATGCTTTCATAGATATCAAGCTACCTTCACTGCGAAACACGTTATTTCGAGGAATTTCATCGTTTCATGAATGTTTCGTGAAATAACAATGATTTAGCGAAGATTTAGATTAATCTTGATGCTTTCATAGATATCTTGTTACTTTCACTGCGAAACACGTTGTTTCGTTGAATTTCATCGTTTCATGTATGTTTCGTGGAATAACCATGTTTTAGCGAAGATTAAGCTTAATTTTGATGTTTTCATAGATAACATGCTACTTTCACTGCGATAAACGTTATTTCGATGAATTTCATCGTTTCATGAATGATTCGTGAAATAACAATGATTTAGCGAAGATTTAGCTTAATTTTGATGTTATCATAGATATCACGCTACTTTCACTGCGAAACACGTTATTTCGTTGAATTTCATCGTATGATAAATGTTTCGTGAAATAAACATGATTCAGCGGAGATTTAGCTTAATTTTGATGTTTTCATAGATATTATGCTACTTTCACTGCGAAACACGATATTTCGCTGATCTTCATCGTATGATGAATGTTTCGTGGAATAAACATGATTCAGAGGAGATTTAGCGTAATTTTGATGTTTTCATGGATATGTAGCTACTTTCACTGCGAAACTCGTTATTTCGTTGAATTTCATCGTTTCACGAATGTTCCGTGAAATAACCATGTTTTAGCGAAGATTTAGCTTAATTTTGATGTTTTCAGATATATCAAGCTACTTTCACTGCGAAACACGTTATTTCGATGAATTTCACCGTTTCATGAATGTTTCGTGGAATAACCATGTTTTAGCGAAGATTTAGCTTAATTTTGATGCTTTCATAGATATCTTTTTACTTTCACTGCGAAACACGTTATTTCGTTGAATTTCATCGTTTCATGAATGTTTCGTGAAATAACAATGATTTAGCGAAGATTTAGCTTAATTTTGATGTTTTCAGATATATCAAGCTACTTTCACTGCGAAACACGTTATTTCGATGAATTTCACCGTTTCATGAATGTTTCGTGGAATAACCATGTTTTAGCGAAGATTATGCTTAATTTTGAAGTTTTCATAGATAACATGCTACTTTCACTGCGAAAAACGTTATTTCGATGAATTTCATCCTTTCATGAATGTTTCGTGAAATAACAATGATTGCGCGAAGATTTAGCTTAATTTTGATGTTTTAATGGATATCTAGCTACTTTCACTGCGAAACACGTTATTTCGTTGAATTTCATGGTTTCATGAATGTTTCGTGAAATAACCATGTTTTAGCGAAGATTTAGCTTAATTTTGATGTTTTCATAGATATCAAGCTACTTTCACTGCGAAACACGTTATTTCGATGAATTTCACCGTTTCCTGAATGTTTCGTGAAATAACCATGATTTAGCGAAGATTTAGCTTAATTTTGATGTTTTAATGAATATCTAGCTACTTTCACTGCGAAATACGTTATTTCGTTGAATTTCATCGTTTCATGAATGTTTCGTGAAATAACCATGATTAGGCGAATATTTAGCCTAATTTTGATGTTTTCATGGATATCTAGCTACTTTCACTGCGAAACACGTGTTTATGATGAATTTCGCATTTCATGAATGTTTCGTGAAATAACAATGATTTTGCGGAGATTTAGCTTAATTTTGATGTTTTCATAGATATCTTGCTACTTTCACTGCGAAACACGTTATTTCGTTGAATTTCATCGTTTCATAAATGTTTCGTGAAATAACCATGTTTTAGCGAAGATTTAGCTTAATTTTGATGTTTCCATAGATATCAAGCTAGTTTCACTGCGAAACACGTTATTTCGTTGAATTCCATCGTATGATAAATGTTTCGTGAAATAAACATGATTCAGCGGAGATTTAGCGTAATTATGATGGTTTCATGTATATCTAGCTACTTTCACTGCGAAACACGTTATTTCGTTGAATTTCATCGTTTCATGAATGTTTCGTGAAATAACCATGATTTAGCGAATATTTAGCCTAATTTTGAAGTTTTCATGGATATCTAGCTACTTTCACTGCGAAACACGTGTTTTCGATGAATTTCGCATTTCATGAATGTTTCGTGAAATAACAATGATTTTGCGGAGATTTAGCTTAATTTTGATGTTTTCATAGATATCTTGCTACTTTCACTGCGAAACACGTTATTTCGTTGAATTTCATCGTTTCATAAATGTTTCGTGAAATAACCATGTTTTAGCGAAGATTTAGCTT
This sequence comes from Tetragonula carbonaria, assembly GCA_032399595.1. Classification (NCBI taxonomy): domain Eukaryota; kingdom Metazoa; phylum Arthropoda; class Insecta; order Hymenoptera; family Apidae; genus Tetragonula; species Tetragonula carbonaria. Next base: position 18,189 of record JAUCRC010000112.1, read on the forward strand.
AATTTTGATGTTTCCACAGATATCAAGCTAGTTTCACTACGAAACACGTTATTTCGTTGAATTCCATCGTATGATAAATGTTTCGTGAAATAAACATGATTCAACGGAGATTTAGCGTAATTTTGATGTTTTCCTGTATATCTAGCTACTTTCACTGCGAAACTCGTTATTTCGTTGAATTTCATCGTTTAATGAATGTTCCGTGAAATAACCATGATTTAGCGAAGATTTTGCCTAATTTTGATGTTCTCATAGATATCAGGGTACTTTCACTGCGAAACACGTTATTTCGATGAATTTCATTGTCTCATGAATGTTTCGTGAAATAACCATGTTTTGTCGAAGATTTAGCTTAATTTTGATGTTTTCATAGAAATAAAGCTACTTTCACTGCGAAACACGTTATTTCGTTGAATTTCATCGTTTCATGAATGTTTCGTGGAATAACCATGTTTTAGCGAAGATTAAGCTTAATTTTGATGTTTTCATAGATATCAACCTACTTTCACTGCGAAACACGTTATTTCGAGGAATTTCATCGTTTCATGAATGTTTCGTGAAATAACAATGATTTAGCGAAGATTTAGCTTAATTTTGATGCTTTCATAGATATCTTGTTACTTTCACTGCGAAACACGTTATTTCGTTGATTTTCATCGTTTCATGTATGTTTCGTGGAATAACCATGTTTTAGCGAAGATTAAGCTTAATTTTGATGTTTTCATAGATAACATGCTACTTTCACTGCGAAAAACGTTATTTCGATGAATTTCATCGTTTCATGAATGATTCGTGAAATAACAATGATTTAGCGAAGATTTAGCTTAATTTTTATGTTTTAATGGATATCTAGCTACTTTCACTGCGAAACACGTTATTTCGTTGAATTTCATTGTTTCAAGTATGTTTCGTGAAATAACCATGTTTTAGCGAAGATTTAGCTTAATTTCGATGTTTTCATAGATATCAAGCTACTTTCACTGCGAAACACGTTATTTCGATGAATTTCAACGTTTCATGTAGGTTTCGTGAAATAACCATGATTTAGCGAAGATTTAGCTTAATTTTGATGTTTTCATAGATATCAAGCTACTTTCACTGCGAAACACGTTATTTCGATGAATTTCATCGTTTCATGAATGTTTCGTGAAATAACCATGATTTAGCGAAGATTTAGCTTAATTTTGATGTTTTAATGGATATCTAGCTACTTTCACTGCGAAACACGTTATATCGTTTAATTTCATCGTTTCATGAATGTTTCGTGAAATAACCATGTTTCAGCGAAGATTTAGCTTAATTTTGATGCTTTCATAGATATCTTGTTACTTTCACTGCGAAACACGTTATTTCGTTGAATTTCATCGTTTCATGAATGTTTCGTGAAATAACCATGTTTTAGCGAAGATTTAGCTTAATTTTGATGCTTTCATAGATATCTTTTTACTTTCACTGCGAAACACGTTATTTCGTTGAATTACATCGTTTCATGAATGTTTCCTGAAATAACAATGATTTAGCGAAGATTTAGCTTAATTTTGATGTTTTCATATATATCAAGCTACTTTCACTGCGAAACACGTTATTTCGATGAATTTCACCGTTTCATGAATGTTTCGCGGAATAACAATGTTTTAGCGAAGATTAAGCTTAATTTTGATGTTTTCATAGATAACATGCAACTTTCACTGCGAAAAACGTTATTTCGATTAATTTCATCCTTTCATGAATGTTTCGTGAAATAACAATGATTTAGCGAAGATTTAGCTTAATTTTGATGCTTTCATAGAGATCTTGTTACTTTCAGTGCGAAACACGTTATTTCGTTGAATTTCATCGTTTCATGAATGTTTCGTGGAATAACCATGTTTTAGCGAAGATTAAGCTTAATTTTGATGTTTTCATAGATAACATGCTACTTTCACTGCGAAACACGTTATTTCGTTGAATTTCATCGTTTCATGAATGTTTCGTGAAATAACCATGTTTTAGCGAAGATTTAGCTTAATTTTGATGCTTTCATAGATATCTTTTTACTTTCACTGCGAAACACGTTATTTCGTTGAATTTCATCGTTTCATGAATGTTTCGTGAAATAACAATGATTTAGCGAAGATTTAGCTTAATTTTGATGTTTTCATAGATATCAAGCTACTTTCACTGCGAAACACGTTATTTCGATGAATTTCACCGTTTCATGAATGTTTCGTGGAATAACCATGTTTTAGCGAAGATTAAGCTTAATTTTGATGTTTTCATAGATAACATGCTACTTTCACTGCGAAAAACGTTATTTCGATGAATTTCATCCTTTCATGAATGTTTCGTGAAATAACAATGATTGAGCGAAGATTTAGCTTAATTTTGATGTTTTAATGGATATCTAGCTACTTTCACTGCGAAACACGTTATTTCGTTGAATTTCATGGTTTCATGAATGTTTCGTGAAATAACCATGTTTTAGCGAAGATTTAGCTTAATTTTGATGTTTTCATAGATATCAAGCTACTTTCACTGCGAAACACGTTATTTCGATGAATTTCACCGTTTCATGAATGTTTCGTGAAATAACCATGATTTAGCGAAGATTTAGCTTAATTTTGATGTTTTAATGAATATCTAGCTACTTTCACTGCGAAATACGTTATTTCGTTGAATTTCATCGTTTCATGAATGTTTCGTGAAATAACCATGATTTAGCGAATATTTAGCCTAATTTTGATGTTTTCATGGATATCTAGCTACTTTCACTGCGAAACACGTGTTTTCGATGAATTTCGCATTTCATGAATGTTTCGTGAAATAACAATGATTTTGCGGAGATTTAGCTTAATTTTGATGTTTTCATAGATATCTTGCTACTTTCACTGCGAAACACGTTATTTCGTTGAATTTCATCGTTTCATAAATGTTTCGTGAAATAACCATGTTTTAGCGAAGATTTAGCTTAATTTTGATGTTTCCATAGATATCAAGCTAGTTTCACTGCGAAACACGTTATTTCGTTGAATTCCATCGTATGATAAATGTTTCGTGAAATAAACATGATTCAACGGAGATTTAGCGTAATTTTGATGTTTTCCTGTATATCTAGCTACTTTCACTGCGAAACTCGTTATTTCGTTGAATTTCATCGTTTAATGAATGTTCCGTGAAATAACCATGATTTAGCGAAGATTTAGCCTAATTTTGATGTTCTCATAGATATCAGGGTACTTTCACTGCGAAACACGTTATTTCGATGAATTTCATTGTTTCAAGTATGTTTCGTGAAATAACCATGTTTTAGCGAAGATTTAGCTTAAATTCGATGTTTTCATAGATATCAAGCTACTTTCACTGCGAAACACTTTATTTCGATGAATTTCAACGTTTCATGTAGGTTTCGTGAAATAACCATGATTTAGCGAAGATTTAGCTTAATTTTGATGTTTTCATAGATTACAAGCTACTTTCACTGCGAAACACGTTATTTCGATGAATTTCATCGTTTCTTGAATGTTTCGTGAAATAACCATGATTTAGCGAAGATTTAGCTTAATTTTGATGTTTTAATGAATAACTAGCTACTTTCACTGCGAAACTCGTTATTTCGTTGAATTTCATCGTTTCATGAATGTTCCGTGAAATAACCATCATTTGGCGAAAATTTAGCCTAATTTTGATGTTCTCATAGATATCAAGCTACTTTCACTGCGAAACACGTTATTTCGATGATTTTCATCTTTTCATGAATGTTTCGTGAAATAACCATGTTTTAGCGAAGATTTAGCTTAATTTTGATGTTTTAATGGATATCAAGCTACTTTCACTGCGAAACACGTTATTTCGTTGAATTTCATCGTTTCATGATTGTTTCGTGAAATAACCATGATTTAGCGAAGATTTAGCTTAATTTTGATGATTTAATGGATATCTAGCTACTTTCACTGCGAAACACGTTATTTCGTTGAATTTCATCGTTTCATGAATGTTTCGTGAAATAACTATGATTTGGCGGAGATTTAGCTTAATTTCGATGTTTTCATAGATATTATGCTACTTTCACTGCGAAACACGATATTTCGCTGAATTTCATCGAATGATGAATGTATCGTGAAATAAACATGTTTCAGAGGAGATTTAGCGTAATTTTGATGTTTTCATGGATATCTAGCTACTTTCACTGCGAAACACGTTATTTCGATGAATTTCATCGTTTCATGAATGTTTCGTGAAATAACCATGATTTAGCGAAGATTTAGCTTAATTTTGATGATTTAATGGATATCTAGCTACTTTCACTGCGAAACACGTTATTTCGTTGAATTTCATTGTCTCATGAATGTTTCGTGAAATAACCATGTTTTAGCGAAGATTTAGCTTAATTTTGATGTTTTCATAGAAATCAAGCTACTTTCACTGCGAAACACGTTATTTCGATGAATTTCACCGCTTCCTGAATGTTTCGTGAAATTACCATGATTTAGCGATGATTTTGCTTAATTTTGATGTTTTCATAGATATCAAGCTACTTTCACTGCGAAACACGTTATTTCGATGAATTTCACCGTTTCATGAAGGTTTCGTGAAATAACCATGATTTAGCGAAGATTTAGCCTAATTTTGATGTTTTCATGGATATCTAGCTACTTTCACTGCGCAACACGTGATTTCGATGAATTTCGCATTTCATGAATGTTTCGTGAAATAACCATGATTTAGCGAAGATTTAGCTTAATTTTGATGTTTTAATGGATATCCTGCTACTTTCACTGCGAAACACGTTATTTCGTTGAATTTCATTGTCTCATGAATGTTTCTTGAAATAACCATGTTTTAGCGAAGATTTAGCTTAATTTTGATGTTTTCATAGAAATCAAGCTACTTTCACTGCGAAACACGTTATTTCGATGAATTTCACCGCTTCCTGAATGTTTCGTGAAATTACCATGATTTAGCGATGATTTTACTTAATTTTGATGTTTTCATAGATATCAAGCTACTTTCACTGCGAAACACGTTATTTCGATGAATTTCACGGTTTCATGAAGGTTTCGTGAAATAACCATGATTTAGCGAAGATTTAGCCTAATTTTGATGTTTTCATGGATATCTAGCTGCTTTCACTGCGCAACACGTGATTTCGAAGAATTTCGCATTTCATGAATATTTCGTGAAATAACCATGATTTTGCGGAGATTTAACTTAATTTTGATGTTTTCATAGGTATCTTGCTACTTTCACTGCGAAACACGGTATTTCGTTGAATTTCATCGTTTAATGAATGTTCCGTGAAATAACCATGATTTAGCGAAGATTTTGCCTAATTTTGATGTTCTCATAGATATCAGGGTACTTTCACTGCGAAACACGTTATTTCGATGAATTTCATTGTTTCAAGTATGTTTCGTGAAATAACCATGTTTTAGCGAAGATTTAGCTTAAATTCGATGTTTTCATAGATATCAAGCTACTTTCACTGCGAAACACTTTATTTCGATGAATTTCAACGTTTCATGTAGGTTTCGTGAAATAACCATGATTTAGCGAAGATTTAGCTTAATTTTGATGTTTTCATAGATTACAAGCTACTTTCACTGCGAAACACGTTATTTCGATGAATTTCATCGTTTCTTGAATGTTTCGTGAAATAACCATGATTTAGAGAAGATTTAGCTTAATTTTGATGTTTTAATGAATAACTAGCTACTTTCACTGCGAAACTCGTTATTTCGTTGAATTTCATCGTTTCATGAATGTTCCGTGAAATAACCATCATTTGGCGAAAATTTAGCCTAATTTTGATGTTCTCATAGATATCAAGCTACTTTCACTGCGAAACACGTTATTTCGATGATTTTCATCTTTTCATGAACGTTTCGTGAAATAACCATGTTTTAGCGAAGATTTAGATTAATTTTGATGTTTTAATGGATATCCAGCTACTTTCACTGCGAAACACGTTATTTCGTTGAATTTCATCGTTTCATGATTGTTTCGTGAAATAACCATGATTTAGCGAAGATTTAGCTTAATTTTGATGATTTAATGGATATCTAGCTACTTTCACTGCGAAACACGTTATTTCGTTGAATTTCATCGTTTCATGAATGTTTCGTGAAATAACTATGATTTGGCGGAGATTTAGCTTAATTTCGATGTTTTCATAGATATTATGCTACTTTCACTGCGAAACACGATATTTCGCTGAATTTCATCGAATGATGAATGTATCGTGAAATAAACATGTTTCAGAGGAGATTTAGCGTAATTTTGATGTTTTCATGGATATCTAGCTACTTTCACTGCGAAACACGTTATTTCGATGAATTTCATCGTTTCATGAATGTTTCGTGAAATAACCATGATTTAGCGAAGATTTAGCTTAATTTTGATGATTTAATGGATATCTAGCTACTTTCACTGCGAAACACGTTATTTCGTTGAATTTCATTGTCTCATGAATGTTTCGTGAACTAACCATGTTTTAGCGAAGATTTAGCTTAATTTTGATGTTTTCATAGAAATCAAGCTACTTTCACTGCGAAACACGTTATTTCGATGAATTTCACCGCTTCCTGAATGTTTCGTGAAATTACCATGATTTAGCGATGATTTTGCTTAATTTTGATGTTTTCATAGATATCAAGCTACTTTCACTGCGAAACACGTTATTTCGATGAATTTCACCGTTTCATGAAGGTTTCGTGATATAACCATGATTTAGCGAAGATTTAGCCTAATTTTGATGTTTTCATGGATATCTAGCTGCTTTCACTGCGCAACACGTGATTTCGATGAATTTCGCATTTCATGAATATTTCGTGAAATAACCATGATTTTGCGGAGATTTAACTTAATTTTGATGATTTAATGGATATCTAGCTACTTTCACTGCGAAACACGTTATTTCGTTGAATTTCATTGTCTCATGAATGTTTCGTGAACTAACCATGTTTTAGCGAAGATTTAGCTTAATTTTGATGTTTTCATAGAAATCAAGCTACTTTCACTGCGAAACACGTTATTTCGATGAATTTCACCGCTTCCTGAATGTTTCGTGAAATTACCATGATTTAGCGATGATTTTGCTTAATTTTGATGTTTTCATAGATATCAAGCTACTTTCACTGCGAAACACGTTATTTCGATGAATTTCACCGTTTCATGAAGGTTTCGTGAAATAACCATGATTTAGCGAAGATTTAGCCTAATTTTGATGTTTTCATGGATATCTAGCTGCTTTCACTGCGCAACACGTGATTTCGAAGAATTTCGCATTTCATGAATGTTTCGTGAAATAACCATGATTTTGCGGAGATTTAACTTAATTTTGATGTTTTCATAGGTATCTTGCTACTTTCACTGCGAAACACGGTATTTCGTTGAATTTCATCGTTTCATGAATGTTTCGTGAAATAACCATGTTTTAGCGAAGATTTAGCTTAATTTTGATGTATTCGTAGATATCAAGCTACTTTCACTGCAAAACACGTTATTTCGATGAATTTCACCGTTTCATGAATGTTTCGTGTAATAACCATGATTTAGCGAAGATTTAGCTTAATTTTGATGTTTTAATGAATATCTAGCTACTTTCACTGCGAAACACGTTATTTCGTTGAATTACATCGTTTCATGAATGTTTCGTGAAATAACCATGTTTTAGCGAAGATTTAGATTAATTTTGATGTTTTCATAGATATCAAGCAACTTTCACTGCGAAAAACGTTATTTCGTTGAATTTCATCGTTTCATGAATGTTTCGTGAAATAACCATGTTTTAGCGAAGATTTAGCTTAATTTTGATGTTTTCATAGATATCAAGCTACTTTCACTGCGAAACACGTTATTTCGATGAATTTCACCGTTTCATGAATGTTTCGTGAAATAACCATGATTTAGCGAAGATTTAGCTTAATTTTGATGTTTTAATGAATATCTAGCTACTTTCACTGCGAAACACGATATTTCGCTGAATTTCATCGTATGATGAATGTATCGTGAAATAAACATGTTTCAGCGGAGATTTAGCGTAATTTTGAAGTTTTCATGGATATCTAGCTACTTTCACTGCGAAACACGTTGTTTCGATGAATTTCATCGTTTCATGAATGTTTCGTGAAATAACCATGATTTAGCGAAGATTTAGCTTAATTTTGATGTTTTCATAGATATCTTGTTACTTTCACTGCGAAACACGTTATTTCGTTGAATTTCGTTGTTTCATGAATGTTTCGTGAAATAACCATGTTTTAGCGTAGATTTAGCTTAATTTTGATGCTTTCATAGATATCTTTTTACTTTCACTGCGAAACACGTTATTTCGTTGAATTTCATCGTTTCATGAATGTTTCGTGAAATAACAATGATTTAGCGAAGATTTAGCTTAATTTTTATGTTTTAATGGATATCTAGCTACTTTCACTGCGAAACACATTATTTCGTTGAATTTCAATGTTTCAAGTATGTTTCGTGAAATAACCATGTTTTAGCGAAGATTTAGATTAATTTTGATGTTCTCATAGATATCAGGGTACTTTCACTGCGAAACACGTTAATTCGATGAATTTCATTGTCTCATGAATGTTTCGTGAAATAACCATGTTTTGTCGAAGATTTAGCTTAATTTTGATGTTTTCATAGAAATAAAGCTACTTTCACTGCGAAACACGTTATTTCGTTGAATTTCATCATTTCATGAATGTTTCGTGGAATAACCATGTTTTAGCGAAGATTAAGCTTAATTTTGATGTTTTCATAGATATCAACCTACTTTCACTGCGAAACACGTTATTTCGAGGAATTTCATCGTTTCATGAATGTTTCGTGAAATAACAGTGATTTAGCGAAGATTTAGCTTAATTTTGATGCTTTCATAGATATCTTGTTACTTTCACTGCGAAACACGTTATTTCGTTGATTTTCATCGTTTCATGTATGTTTCGTGGAATAACCATGTTTTAGCGAAGATTAAGCTTAATTTTGATGTTTTCATAGATAACATGCTACTTTCACTGCGAAAAACGTTATTTCGATGAATTTCATCGTTTCATGAATGATTCGTGAAATAACAATTATTTAGCGAAGATTTAGCTTAATTTTTATGTTTTAATGGCTATCTAGCTACTTTCACTGCGAAACACATTATTTCGTTGAATTTCATTGTTTCAAGTATGTTTCGTGAAATAACCATGTTTTAGCGAAGATTTAGCTTAATTTCGATGTTTTCATAGATATCAAGCTACTTTCACTGCGAAACACGTTATTTCGATGAATTTCAACGTTTCATGTAGGTTTCGTGAAATAACCATGATTTAGCGAAGATTTAGCTTAATTTTGATGTTTTCATAGATTACAAGCTACTTTCACTGCGAAACACGTTATTTCGATGAATTTCATCGTTTCTTGAATGTTTCGTGAAATAACCATGATTTAGCGAAGATTTAGCTTAATTTTGATGTTTTAATGAATATCTAGCTACTTTCACTGCGAAACTCGTTATTTCGTTGAATTTCATCGTTTCATGAATGTTCCGTGAAATAACCATCATTTGGCGAAAATTTAGCCTAATTTTGATGTTCTCATAGATATCAAGCTACTTTCACTGCGAAACACGTTATTTCGATGAATTTCATCTTTTCATGAATGTTTCGTGAAATAACCATGTTTCAGCGAAGATTTAGATTAATTTTGATGTTTTAATGGATATCCAGCTACTTTCACTGCGAAACACGTTATTTCGTTGAATTTCATCGTTTCATGAATGTGTCGTGAAATAACAATGATTTAGCGAAGATTTAGCTTAATTTTGATGTTCTAATGGATATCAAGCTACTTTCACTGCGAAACACGTTATTTCGTTGAATTTCATCGTTTCATGAATGTTTCGTGAAATAACCATGATTTAGCGAAGATTTAGCTTAATTTTGATGATTTAATGGATATCTAGCTACTTTCACTGCGAAACACGTTATTTCGTTGAATTTCATCGTTTCATGAATGTTTCGTGAAATAACTATGATTTGGCGGAGATTTAGCTTAATTTCGATGTTTTCATAGATATTATGCTACTTTCACTGCGAAACACGATATTTCGCTGAATTTCATCGAATGATGAATGTATCGTGAAATAAACATGTTTCAGAGGAGATTTAGCGTAATTTTGATGTTTTCATGGATATCTAGCTACTTTCACTGCGAAACACGTTATTTCGATGAATTTCATCGTTTCATGAATGTTTCGTGAAATAACCATGTTTTAGCGAAGATTTAGCTTAATTTTGATGTTTTCATAGATATCTAGCTACTTTCACTGCGAAACACGTTATTTCGATGAATTTCATCGTTTCATGAATGTTTCGTGAAATAACAATGATTTAGCGAAGATTTAGCTTAATTTTTATGTTTTAATGGATATCTAGCTACTTTCACTGCGAAACACATTATTTCGTTGAATTTCATTGTTTCAAGTATGTTTCGTGAAATAACCATGTTTTAGCGAAGATTTAGATTAATTTTGATGTTCTCATAGATATCAGGGTACTTTCACTGCGAAACACGTTAATTCGATGAATTTCATTGTCTCATGAATGTTTCGTGAAATAACCATGTTTTGTCGAAGATTTAGCTTAATTTTGATGTTTTCATAGAAATAAAGCTACTTTCACTGCGAAACACGTTATTTCGTTGAATTTCATCATTTCATGAATGTTTCGTGGAATAACCATGTTTTAGCGAAGATTAAGCTTAATTTTGATGTTTTCATAGATATCAACCTACTTTCACTGCGAAACACGTTATTTCGAGGAATTTCATCGTTTCATGAATGTTTCGTGAAATAACAATGATTTAGCGAAGATTTAGCTTAATTTTGATGCTTTCATAGATATCTTGTTACTTTCACTGCGAAACACGTTATTTCGTTGATTTTCATCGTTTCATGTATGTTTCGTGGAATAACCATGTTTTAGCGAAGATTAAGCTTAATTTTGATGTTTTCATAGATAACATGCTACTTTCACTGCGAAAAACGTTATTTCGATGAATTTCATCGTTTCATGAATGATTCGTGAAATAACAATTATTTAGCGAAGATTTAGCTTAATTTTTATGTTTTAATGGATATCTAGCTACTTTCACTGCGAAACACATTATTTCGTTGAATTTCATTGTTTCAAGTATGTTTCGTGAAATAACCATGTTTTAGCGAAGATTTAGCTTAATTTCGATGTTTTCATAGATATCAAGCTACTTTCACTGCGAAACACGTTATTTCGATGAATTTCATCGTTTCATGAATGTTTCGTGAAATAACCATGTTTAGCGAAGATTTAGCTTAATTTTGATGTTTTCATAGATATCAAGCTACTTTCACTGCGAAACACGTTATTTCGTTGAATTTCATCGTTTCATGAATGTTTCGTGAAATAACAATGATTTAGCGAAGATTTAGCTTAATTTTGATGTTTTAATGGATATCAAGCTACTTTCACTGCGAAACACGTTATTTCGTTGAATTTCATCGTTTCATGAATGTTTCGTGAAATAACCATGATTTAGCGAAGATTTAGCTTAATTTTGATGTTTTCATGGATATCTAGCTACTTTCACTGCGAAACACGTTATTTCGTTGAATTTCATCGTTTCATGAATGTTTCGTGAAATAACCATGATTTAGCGAAGATTTAGCTTAATTTTGATGTTTTTATGGATATCTAGCTAATTTCACTGCGAAACACGTTATTTCCTTGCATTTCATGGTATCATGAATGTTTCGTGAAATAACCATGTTTTAGCGAAGATTTAGCTTAATTTTGATGTTTTCATAGATATCTAGCTACTTTCACTGCGAAACACGTTATTTCGATGAATTTCATCGTTTCATGAATGTTTCGTGAAATAACCATGATTTAGCGAAGATTTAGCTTAATTTTGATGTTTTCATAGATATCTAGCTACTTTCACTGCGAAACACGTTATTTCGTTGAATTTCATCGTTTCATGAATGTTTCGTGAAATAACCATGTTTTAGCGAAGATTTAGCTTAATTTTGATGTTTTCATAGATATCTAGCTACTTTCACTGCGAAACACGTTATTTATGAATTTCGCATTGAATGTTTCGTGAAATAACCATGATTTAGCGAAGATTTAGCTTAATTTTGATGTTTTCATAGATATCTAAGCTACTTTCACTGCGAAACACGTTATTTCGTTGAATTTCATCGTTTCATGAATGTTTCGTGAAATAACCATGTTTTAGCGAAGATTTAGCTTAATTTTGATGTTTTCATAGATATCTAGCTACTTTCACTGCGAAACACGTTATTTCGATGAATTTCATCGTTTCATGAATGTTTCGTGAAATAACCATGATTTAGCGAAGATTTAGCTTAATTTTGATTCATGGATATCTAGCTACTTTCACTGCGAAACACGTTATTTCGTTGAATTTCATCGTTTCATGAATGTTTCGTGAAATAACCATGATTTAGCGAAGATTTAGCTTAATTTTGATGTTTTCATGGATATCAAGCTACTTTCACTGCGAAACACGTTATTTCGATGAATTTCGCATTTCATGAATGTTTCGTGAAATAACCATGATTTAGAGATTTAGCTTAATTTTGATGTTTTCATAGATATCTCTACTTTCACTGCGAAACACGTTATTTCGTTGAATTTCATCGTTTCATGAATGTTTCGTGAAATAACCATGATTTAGCGAAGATTTAGCTTAATTTTGATGTTTTCATAGATATCAAGCTACTTTCACTGCGAAACACGTTATTTCGTTGAATTTCATCGTTTCATGATGTTTCGTGAAATAACCATGTTTTAGCGAAGATTTAGCTTAATTTTGATGTTTTCATAACCACTTTCACTGATTCGTTTCAATGTTTCGTGAAATAACATGATTTAGCGAAGATTTAGCTTAATTTTGATGTTTTCATGGATATCAAGCTACTTTCACTGCGAAACACGTTATTTCGTTGAATTTCATCGTTTCATGAATGTTTCGTGAAATAACAATATTTAGCGAAGATTTAGCTTAATTTTGATGTTTATAGATATCTTGCTTTCACTGCGAAACACGTTATTTCGTTGAATTTCATCGTTTCATGAATGTTGTGAATAACCATGTTTAGCGAAGATTTAGCTTAATTTTGATGTTTTCATAGATATCCAGCTACTTTCACTGCGAAAACGTTATTTCGATGAATTTCATCGTTTCATGAATGTTTCGTGAAATAACCATGATTTAGCGAAGATTTAGCTTAATTTTGATGTTTCATAGATATCAAGCTACTTTCACTGCGAAACACATTATTTCGTTGAATTTCATCCTTTCATGAATGTTTCGTGAAATAACCATGATTTAGCGAAGATTTAGCTTAATTTTGATGTTTTCATAGATTTCAAGCTACTTTCACTGCGAAACACGTTATTTCGTGAATTTCATCGTTGTGAATGTTTCGTGAATAACCATGATTTAGCGGAGATTTAGCTAATTTTGATGTTTTCATGGATATCTAGCTACTTCGACTGCGAAACACGTTATTTCGTTGAATTTCATCGTTTCATGAATGTTCGTGAAATAACCATGATTTAGCGAAGATTTAGCTTAATTTTGATGTTTCATGGATATCAGCTACTTTCACTGCGAAACACGTTATTTCGATGAATTTCATTGTTTCATGAATGTTTCATGAAATAACCATGTTTTAGCGAAGATTTAGCTTAATTTTGATGTTTTCAAGATATATTTTCTTTCACTGCGAAACACGTTATTTCGTTGAATTTCATCGTTTCATGAATGTTTCGTGAAATAACAATGATTAGCGGAGATTTAGCTTGATTTTGATGTTTCATAGATATCTGCTACTTTCACTGCGAAACACGTTTCGTTGAATTTCATCGTTTCATGAATGTTTCGTGAAATAAATGATTTAGCGAAATTTAGCTTAATTTTGATGTTTTCATAGATATCCTCTACTTTCACTGCGAAAACGTTATTTCGTTGAATTTCATGTTTCATGAATGTTTCGTGAAATAACCATGATTGGCGAAGATTTAATTAATTTTGATGCCTCTTTCACTGAAACACATTTAATTTCATCGTTTCATTAATGTTTGTGAAATAACCATGTTTTAGCGAAGATTTAGCTTAATTTTGAGTTTTCATACAAGCACTTTCACTGCGAAACACGTTATTTCGATGAATTTCACCGTTTCATGAATGTTTCGTGAAATAACCATGATTTAGCGAAGATTTAGCTTAATTTTGATGTTTTCATGATATCAGCTACTTTCACTGCGAAAACGTTATTTCGTTGAATTTCATCGTTTCATGAATGTTTCGTGAAATAACCATGATTTAGCGAAGATTTAGCTTAATTTTGATGTTTTCATGGATATACAGCTACTTTCACTGCGAAACACGTTATTTTGAATTTCATCGTTTCATGAATGTTTCGTGAAATAACCATGATTTTGAAGATTTCTTATTTGATGCTTTCATAGATATCAAGCTACTTTCACTGCGAAACACGTTGTTTCGTTGAATTTCATCGTTTCATGAATGTTTCGTGAAATAACCATGATTTAGCGAAGATTTAGCTTAATTTTGATGTTTTCATGATATCAGCTACTTTCACTGCGAAAACGTTATTTCGTTGAATTTCATCGTTTCATGAATGTTTCGTGAAATAACCATGATTTAGCGAAGATTTAGCTTAATTTTGATGTTTTCATGGATATACAGCTACTTTCACTGCGAAACACGTTATTTTGAATTTCATCGTTTCATGAATGTTTCGTGAAATAACCATGATTTTGAAGATTTCTTATTTGATGCTTTCATAGATATCAAGCTACTTTCACTGCGAAACACGTTGTTTCGTTGAATTTCATCGTTTCATGAATGTTTCGTGAAATAACCATGTTAAGAAAGATTTAGCTTAATTTTGATGTTTTATGAATTCAGCTACTTTCACTGCGAAACACGTTATTTCGTTGAATTCCATCGTTGATAAATGTTTCGTAAAATAAACATGATTTAGCGAAGATTTAGCTTAATTTTGATGTTTTCAGAATTGATACTGTTTCATGCGAAACACGTTATTTCGTTAAATTCATCGTTTCATGAATGTTTAGTTGAATGTTGATCGAAGATTTAGAATTTTATGTTTACAACCTACTTATGCGAACGTTTTAGAATTTCGTTTCATGAATGTTTCGTGAATAACCATTTCAAGTTTAGCTTAATTTGATGTTTTCATAGATATCAAGTATTTTCACTGGCGAAACACGTTATTTCGTTAAATTTCATCGTTTCATGAATGTTTCGTGAAATAACAATGATTTAGCGAAGTTTGGCTAATTTTGATGTTTCCATGAGTATCAACACTTTCACTGCGAAACACGTTATTTCGTTGAATTTTATCGTTTCATAAATGATTTGTGGAATAACATGATTTAGCGAAGATTCAGTTAACTTTGATGTTTCAGATATCAAGCTACTTTCACTGCGAAACACGTTATTTCGAAATTTCATCGTTTCATGAATGTTTTGTGAAATAACATGATTTAGCGAAAATTTAGCTTGATTTTGATGTTTTAATAGATATCAAGCTACTTCACTGAAACACGTTTTCGTTAAATTTCATTGTTTCATGAATGATTCGTGAAATAACCATGTTTTAGCGAAGATTTAGCTTAATTTTGATGTTTTCATATATATCTTGTTACTTTCATGAAAACACGTTATTTCGTTAATTCATCTTTCATGAATGTTTTGTGAAATAACCATGTTTTAGCGAAGATTTAGCTTAATTTTGAAATGTTTTCATAGATAACTACTTTCACTGCAAAACGTTTTTCGATGAATTTCATCGTTTCATGAATGTTTCGTGAAATTAAAATGATTTAGCGAGATTTAGTATAATTTTGATGTTTTCATCAATTCAAGCACTTTTCCTGCAAACACGTTTTTCGTTGAATTTTCCATTCGTTTCGGCGTGAACGTTTCGTGAAATGCACCAATGTTTTAGCGAAGATTTAGCTTATTTTGATGTTTTCATAGATATCATTTCTTTCACTGCGAAACACGTTATTTTGATGTTCGTGAAATAACAATCGACTGATTTATGTGCATGATTAAAGCTCTTTCACTGCGAAACACGTTATTCGTTGAATTTCAACGTTTCATGAATGTTCGTGAAATAACCATGTTTTAGCGAAGATTTAGCTTAATTTTGATGTTTTGCAATGAATTAGCTACTTTCACTGCGAAACACGTTATTTCGTTGAATTTCATTTCATGAATGTTTCGTGAAATAACCATGATTTAGCGAAGATTTAGCTTAATTTTGATGTTTTCATACAGATATTATGCTAATTTCACTGCAAAACACGTATATTCGTGATTTCAACGTTTCATAATGTTTCGTGAAATAACCATGTTTTAGCGAAGATTTAGCTTAATTTTGATGTTTTCATAGTTCAAGCTACTTTCACTAAAACACGTTATTTCGATGAATTTCATCGTTTCATGAATGTTTCGTGAAATAACCATGTTTAGCGAAGATTTAGACTTAATTTTGATGTTTTCATAGAAACATACTTTCAGCTGCCGAAACACGTTATTTCGTTGAATTTCATCGTTTCATGAATGTTTCGTGAAATAACATGATAGCGAAGTTTAGCTTAATTTTTGATGCTTTCATATATGACTCACTTCACTGCGAAACACGTTAATTTGTTGAATTTCATCGTTTCATGAATGTTTCGTGAAATAACCATGATTTAGCAAAGATTTAGCTAATTTGAATGCTTCAAGATATCTACTTTTTACTGCGAAACACGTTATTTCGTTTAATTTCATGATTTCATGAATGTTTGGAATAACCATGTTTTAGCGAAGAAGCTTAATTTTGATGTTTTCATAGATAAGCTACTTTCACTGCGAAAAACGTTATTTCGATGAATTTCACGTTTCATGAATGTTTCGTGAAATAACCATGATTTAGCGAAGATTAAGCTTAATTTTGATGTTTTAATGATATCTAAGCTACTTTCACTGAACACGTTATTTTCGTTGAATTTCATTTTCATGAATGTTTGTGAAGAACCATGTTTTAGCGAAGATTCAGCTGGACTTTATGTTTTCATGGATATCAAGTCATTTTTCACTGCGAAACACGTTATTTCGATGAATTTCATCGTTTCATTAACGTTTCGCTGAACCATGATTTAGCGAAGATTTAGCTTCATTTTGATAGATTCATAGATACCTTTTACTTTCATGCAAATACGTTCGTTCTTTAAATCATTCGTTTCATGAATGTTTCGTGAAATAACCATGATTTAGCGAAGATTTAGCTTAATTTTGATGTTTCATAGATATCTTAAGCTTCTTTCACTGCAAAACACGTTATTTCGTTTGAATTTCATCGTTTCATGAATGTTTCGAGGGAATAACCATGTTTTAGCGAAGATTAAGCTTAATTTTGATGTTTTCATAGATAACATGCTACTTTCACTGCGAAATCGATTATTTCGATGAAATTTCATCGTTTCATGAATGTTTCGTGAAATAACCATGATTTAGCGAAGATTTAGCTTAATTTTGATGTTTTAATGGATTTAGCTACTTTCACTGCAAAACACGTTATTTCGTTGAATTTCGTGGTATCATGAATGTTTCGTTAAATAACCATGTTTTAGCGAAGATTTAGCTTAATTTTGATGTTTTCATAGATATAAGCTACTTTCACTGCGAAACACGTTATTTCGATGAATTTCACTGTTTCATGAATGTTTAATTGAAATAACCACGATTTAGAGAAGATTTAACTTTATTGGAATATTTCATAAATTTCAAGCTACTTTCACTGCAAAACACATATTCGTTGAATTTCATCGTTTCATGAATGTTTCGTGAAATAACCATGATTTAGCGAAGATTTAGCTTAATTATGATGTTTTCATGGATAACTAGCTACTTTGGCTGCGAAACAAGTTGTTTAGTTAAATTTCAACGTTTCATGAATGTTTCATGAAATGACCACAATTTCGCGAAGAATTTAGCTAATTTTGATGTATACACATCTTCAACTACTTCACTGCAAAACACGTTATTTCGTTGAGTCCGACGTGAATGTTTCGTGAAATAACCATGATTTAGCGAAGATTTAGCTTAATTTTGATGTTTTCTTAAATTTGGGGCTACTTGGCTGCGAAACACGTTATTTCGTTGAATTTCATCCTTTCATGAATGTTTCGTGAAATAACCATGATTTAGCGAAGATTTTGGCTTAATTTTGATGTTTTACGGGGTTTCAAGCTACTTTCACTGGGACACATTATTTCGTTGAATTTCAACGTTTCATGAATGTTTCGTGAAATGACCGTGATTTAGCGAAGATTTAGCTTATTTTGATGTTTTACAGATTTCAAGGCTACTTTCACTGCAAAACACGTTATTTCGTTGAATTTCAACATTTCATGAATGTTTCGTGAAATAACCATGATTTAGCGAAGATCTCAGTTTAATTTTGATGCTTTCATAGATTTCAAGCTACTTTCACTGCAAACACGTTATTTCGTTGAATTTCATCGCTTCATGAATGTTTCGTGAAATAACGTCATTAGCGAAGATTTAGACAAATTATGATGATTTCATGGATAACTAATTTTCACTGCGAACAGGTTCTTTCAGTTAGATTTCATTCGTTTCATGAATGTTTCGTGAATTAACCATTATTTTGCGAAGATTTAGCTTAATTTTGATGTTTTCATCGATTTGAAGCTACATTTATCAAGAACACGTTATTTCGTTGAATTTCATCGTTTCGTGTATCTTGTGAAATAACCATGATTTAGCAAAAGTTAGCTTAAATTTGTTGTTTTTACACATTTGACGCTTTCGTATTGCAAAACATGTTAATCCGTAGACTGCATCGTTTCCTGAATGTTTCGTGAAACAACCATTATTATTCAATAATTTAGCATTTTTTGATGTTTTCCATAGATTTTGCAAACTTCTTTCACTGCAAACAACGTTATTTCGTTGAATTTCATCGTTTCATGAATGTTTCGTTAAATAACCAGGATTTAGAGAAGATTTAGACTAATTATGATGTTTTCATGGATAACTCGCTCTTCACTGCGGACACCATACTTCAATAAATTTCAACTTTTCATGAATGTTTCGTGAAATAGCCATGATTTAGCGAAGAATTTAGCTTAATTTTGATGTTTTCATAGATTTCAAGCTACTTTCTCTGCAAACACGTTGTTTCGTTGAACTTCAATTTATCATGAATGTTTCGTGAATGACCATGATTTAGCGAAGATTTAACTTCATTTTTGACGTATTCGTCAGATTTCCAAGCTACTTTCACTGCAAACACGTTATTTCTTTAAATTTCATCGTTTCAATGAATTTTTCGTGGATAGCACGATGAGAGAGTTTAGCTTTATTTTGATGTTTTCATCATTCCAAACTACTTTCACTGCGAAACGCATTCTTCGTTCAAATTTCATCGTTTCATGAATGTTTCGTGAAATCATCATGATTTAGAGAAGATTTGTTTTAACTTTGATGTTTTTACAGATTTCAAGCTAATTTCAATGCGAGAGACATTATTTCGTTCAAATTTCAACGTTTCATGAATGTTTCGTGAATTAACCATTATTAGCGAAGATTTAGCTTCATTTTGATGTCTTCATCGTTTCAAGCTATTTGCCTGCAAAACACGTTATTTCGTTGAATTTCATCGTTTCGTGAATGTTTCGTGAAATAACCAAGGATATAGCAAAGATTTTGGCTACTTTTAATATTTTCATAGATTAAGTTTCTTTAGCTACAAACACATTCTTTCGTTAAAATTTCAACGTTTCATAAAATGTTTCGTGAAATAACCATGATTTAGCGAAGATTTAGCTTAATTTTGATGTTTTTACAGATTTCAAGCTACTTGGCTGCGAACACATTATTCATCAATCGTCGTTTCATGAATGTTTCGTGAAACAACCATTATTTGCAGCGAAGATTCAGCTTTATTTGATGTTTTCATAGATTTCAAGCTTCTTTCAATGCGAAACACTTTATTTCCATTATATTTCATCGTTTCGAATGTTTCGTGAAATTTTCCATGATTTAGCGAAGATTAATTGATTTTGATGTTTCTCATCAGATTTCAAGCTACTTTCACTGCTAAACACGTTATTTCGTTGAATTTCATCGTTTCATGAATATTTCGTGAAATGACAATGATTTAGCGTAGATTTAGCTTAATGTTGATGTTTTCATGATTTCAAACTTCTTTCGCTGCGAAACACTTTATTTCGTTGAATTTCAACGTTTGATGAATGTTTCGTGAATAACCATTATTAGCGAAGATTTAGCTTTATTTGATGTTTTCAAAGATTACAAGTTTCTTTCAATGCGAATTCATTCTCGTAAATTTCATCATTTCATGAATGTTTCGTTAAATAACCAGGATTTCCTAAAGAAGATTTAGACTAATTATGATGTTTTCATGGATAGTCGCTTTTTTGGCTGCGAAACGTATTGATAAAATTCAATTTTTCATGAATGTTACATGAAATGACCATAATTTAGCGAAGATTTCACTTGACTTTGATGTTTCCATGAGTTTCAAGCTACTTTCACTAAGAACAGGTTCTTTCGTTCAATTTCATCGTTTCATAAATGTTTCATAAAATAACCATTATTTGCGAAGATTTCACTTAATTTTGATGTTTTCATCAATTTGAAGCTGTTTTATAAAACACGTTATTTCCGTTGAATTTCGTCGTTTCATGTATGTTTTGTGAATGACCATGATTACAGCAAAGATTTAGCTTAAATTTATTGTTTTTACACATTTCAAGCTCTTTGGCTGCAAAACATGTTAATCCGTAAAATTTCATCATGAAATAACCATGAATAAACGGAGAATTGACTTAATTTGGGTGCTTTCATAGATATATATCTTCACTGCGAAGTACATTATTTCGTTGAATTTCATCCATTTCATGAATGTTTCGTGAAATAACCATTATTAGCGAAGATTTTGGATTAATTTTGATGTTTTCATAGATTCTGCATACTTCCAGGCAAACGTTATTTCGTTGAATTTCATCGTTTTCGTGTTTCGAAACCATACAAATTTAGCTTATTATGATTTCGCTATTTCAAACACATCATTGTTTCATGAATGTTTCGAAATAACCATTAAAATTTAGCTGATTTTGATGTTTTCAGGAACTTTAAGAAGTTTCGTGAAATTAGAGATTTAGTTAATGTTTTCATAGATGCTACTTTCATTATTTCGTTGAATTTCATCGTTTCACTGAGCACGAAGATTAGCTTTTTGATGTTTGGATATCTAGCTACTTTCACTGCGAAACACGTTATTTCGTTGAATTTCATCGTTTCATGGTGAATAAATTACACTTGATTTCGTTGAGGAACTAATTTCATGTTTTCATAGATATTTACATACTTTCACTGCGAAACACGTTATTTCGTTGAATTTCATCATTTATGAATTTTTCGTGAAATAACCACGATTTAGAGAAGATTTAGCTTAATTTTGATGTTTTCATAGATATCAAGCTACTTTCACTGCGAAACACGTTATTTCGTTGAATTTCATCGTTTCATGAATGTTTCGTGAAATAACCATGATTTAGGAAGATTTAGCTTAATTTTGATGTTTTTCAGATATCTAAGCTACTTTCACTGCGAAACACGTTATTTCGTTGAATTTCATCGTTTCATGAATGTTTCGTGAAATAACCATGATTTAGCGAAGATTTAGCTTAATTTTGATGTTTTCATAGATCAAGCTACTTTCACTCGAAACACGTTATTTCGTTGAATAATGTTTCGTGAAATAACCATGATTTAGGATAGATTTAGCTAATTTTGATTTTTCATAAATATTTAGCTACTTTCCACAGCGAAACACGTTATTTCGTTGAATTTCATCGTTTCATGAATGTTTCGTGAATTGACCATGATTTGAAAGATTTAGCATAATTTTGATGTTTTCATGGATATTCAAGCTACTTTCAATAAACACGTTATTTCTGAATTTCCGTTTCATGAATGTTTCGTGAAATAACCATGATTAGCGAATATTTAGTTGACGCTACTTTCACTGCGAACACGTTATTTCGTTGAATTTCATCGTTTCATGAATGTTTCGTGAAATAACTATGATTTAGCGAAAATTATTTTAATGTTTCATAAATTTCAAGCTACTTTCACTGAAACACGTTATTTCGTTGAATTTCATCGTTTCATGAATGTTTCAATAACCATGATTTAGCGAAGATTTAGCTTAATTTTATGTTTTCAGATATCAAGCTACTTTCACTGCGAAACACGTTATTTCGTTGAATTTCATCGTTTCATGAATGTTTCGTGAAATAACCATGATTTAGCGAAGATTTAGCTTAATTTTGATGTTTCATAGATATCAAGCTACTTTCACTGCGAAACACGTTATTTCGTTGAATTTCATCATTTCATGAATGTTTCGTGAAATAACCATGATTTAGCAGATTTAGCTTAATTTTGATGTTTTCATAGATATTTTACTTTCACTGCGAAACACGTTATTTCGTTGAATTTCATCGTTTCATGAATGTTTCGTGAAATAACCATGATTTAGCGAAGATTTAGCTTAATTTTGATGTTTCATAGATATCAACTACTTTCACTGCGAAACACGTTATTTCGATGAATTTCATCGTTTCATGATGTTTCGTGAAATAACCATGATTTAGCGAAGATTTAGCTTAATTTTGATGTTTCAATATATCAGCTACTTTCACTGCGAAACACGTTATTTCGTTGAATTTCATCGTTTCATGAATGTTTCGTGAAATAACCATTATTTAGCGAAGATTTAGCTTAATTTTGATGTTTTCATAGATATCTTGCTACTTTCTGCGAAACACGTTATTTCGTTGAATTTCATCGTTTCATGAATGTTTCGTGAAATAACCATGATTTAGCGAAGATTTAGCAATTTTGATGTTTTCATAATATCAAGCTACTTTCACTGCGAAACACGTTATTTCGTTGAATTTCATCGTTTCATGAATGTTTCGTGAAATAACCATGATTTAAAAGATTTAGCTAATTTTGATGTTTTCATGGATATCAGCTACTTTCACTGCGAAACACGTTTTCGTTGAATTTCATCGTTTCATGAATGTTTCGTGAAATAACCATGTTTAGCGAAGATTTAGCTTAATTTTGATGTTTTCATAGATACAAGCTACTTTCAAAACACGTTATTTCGATGAATTCATCGTTTCATGAATGTTTCGAAATAACCATGATTTAGCCGAACATTTAGCTTAATTTTGATGATTTAATGGATATCTAGCTACTTTCACTGCGAAACACGTTATTTCGATGAATTTCATTGTCTCATGAATGTTTCGTGAAATAACCATGTTTTAGCGAAGATTTAGCTTAATTTTGATGTTTTCATAGAAATCAAGCTACTTTCACTGCGAAACACGTTATTTCGATGAATTTCACCGCTTCCTGAATGTTTCGTGAAATTACCATGATTTAGCGATGATTTTGCTTAATTTTGATGTTTTCATAGATATCAAGCTACTTTCACTGCGAAACTCGTTATTTCGATGAATTTCACCGTTTCATGAAGGTTTCGTGAAATAACCATGATTTAGCGAAGATTTAGCCTAATTTTGATGTTTTCATGGATATCTAGCTACTTTCACTGCGCAACACGTGATTTCGATGAATTTCGCATTTCATGAATGTTTCGTGAAATAACCATGATTTTGCGGAGATTTAACTTAATTTTGATGTTTTCAAGGTATCTTGCTACTTTCACTGCTAAACACGGTATTTCGTTGAATTTCATCGTTTCATGAATGTTTCGTGAAATAACCATGTTTTAGCGAAGATTTAGCTTAATTTTGATGTATTCGTAGATATCAAGCTACTTTCACTGCAAAACACGTTATTTCGATGAATTTCACCGTTTCATGAATGTTTCGTGTAATAACCATGATTTAGCGAAGATTTAGCTTAATTTTGATGTTTTAATGAATATCTAGCTACTTTCACTGCGAAACACGTTATTTCGTTGAATTACATCGTTTCATGAATGTTTCGTGAAATAACCATGTTTTAGCGAAGATTTAGATTAATTTTGATGTTTTCATAGATATCAAGCATCTTTCACTGCGAAAAACGTTATTTCGTTGAATTTCATCGTTTCATGAATGTTCCGTGAAATAACCATGTTTTAGCGAAGATTTAGCTTAATTTTGATGTTTTCATAGATATCAAGCTACTTTCACTGCGAAACACGTTATTTCGATGAATTTCATCGTTTCATGAATGTTTCGTGAAATAACCATGATTTAGCGAAGATTTAGCTTAATTTTGATGTTTTCATAGATATCAAGCTACTTTCACTGCGAAACACGTTATTTCGTTGAATTTCATCGTTTCATGAATGTTTCGTGAAATAACCATGATTTAGCGAAGATTTAGCTTAATTTTGATGTTTTCATAGATATCAAGCTACTTTCACTGCGAAACACGTTATTTCGTGAATTTCATCGTTATGAATGTTTCGTGAAATAACCATGATTTAGCGAAGATTTAGCTAATTTTGATGTTTTCATGGATATCTAGCTACTTTCACTGCGAAACACGTTATTTCGTTGAATTTCATCGTTTCATGAATGTATCGTGAAATAACCATGATTTAGCGAAGATTTAGCTTAGTTTTGAGGTTTCCATGGATATCAGCTACTTTCACTGCGAAACACGTTATTTCGATGAATTTCATCGTTTCATTAATGTTTCGTGAAATAACCATGTTTTAGCGAAGATTTAGCTTAATTTTGATGTTTTCAAGATATATCTACTTTCACTGCGAAACACGTTATTTCGTTGAATTTCATCGTTTCATGAATGTTTCGTGAAATAACAATGATTAGCGAAGATTTAGCTTAATTTTGATGTTTCATAGATATCTGCTACTTTCACTGCGAAACACGTTTCGTTGAATTTCATCGTTTCATGAATGTTTCGTGAAATAAATGATTTAGCGAAATTTAGCTTAATTTTGATGTTTTCATAGATATCATCTACTTTCACTGCGAAAACGTTATTTCGTTGAATTTCATGTTTCATGAATGTTTCGTGAAATAACCATGATTGGCGAAGATTTAATTAATTTTGATGCCTCTTTCACTGAAACACATTTAATTTCATCGTTTCATGAATGTTTGTGAAATAACCATGTTTTAGCGAAGATTTAGCTTAATTTTGAGTTTTCATACAAGCTACTTTCACTGCGAAACACGTTATTTCGATGAATTTCATCGTTTCATGAATGTTTCGTGAAATAACCATGATTTAGCGAAGATTTAGCTTAATTTTGATGTTTTCATGATATCAGCTACTTTCACTGCGAAACACGTTATTTCGTTGAATTTCATCGTTTCATGAATGTTTCGTGAAATAACCATGATTTAGCGAAGATTTAGCTTAATTTTGATGTTTTCATGGATATCCAGCTACTTTCACTGCGAAACACGTTATTTTGAATTTCATCGTTTCATGAATGTTTCGTGAAATAACCATGATTTCGAAGATTTCTTATTTGATGTTTTCATAGATATCAAGCTACTTTCACTGCGAAACACGTTATTTCGTTGAATTTCATCGTTTCATGAATGTTTCGTGAAATAACCATGTTTAGCGAAGATTTAGCTTAATTTTGATGTTTTATGAATTCAGCTACTTTCACTGCGAAACACGTTATTTCGTTGAATTCCATCGTTGATAAATGTTTCGTAAAATAAACATGATTTAGCGAAGATTTAGCTTAATTTTGATGTTTTCAGAATTGATACTGTTTCATGCGAAACACGTTATTTCGTTAAATTCATCGTTTCATGAATGTTTAGTTGAATGTTGATCGAAGATTTAGAAAACAACCACACAACTAGAATTTCGTTTCATGAATGTTTCGTGAATAACCATTTCAAGTTTAGCTTAATTTGATGTTTTCATAGATATCAAGTATTTTCACTGGCGAAACACGTTATTTCGTTAAATTTCATCGTTTCATGAATGTTTCGTGAAATAACAATGATTTAGCGAAGTTTAGCTAATTTTGATGTTTCCATGATATCAACACTTTCACTGCGAAACACGTTATTTCGTTGAATTTCATCGTTTCATAAATGATTCGTGGAATAACATGATTTAGCGAAGATTCAGTTAACTTTGATGTTTCAGATATCAAGCTACTTTCACTGCGAAACACGTTATTTCGAAATTTCATCGTTTCATGAATGTTTCGTGAAATAACATGATTTAGCGAAAATTTAGCTTGATTTTGATGTTTTAATAGATATCAAGCTACTTCACTGAAACACGTTTTCGTTAAATTTCATTGTTTCATGAATGATTCGTGAAATAACCATGTTTTAGCGAAGATTTAGCTTAATTTTGATGTTTTCATATATATCTTGTTACTTTCATGAAAACACGTTATTTCGTTAATTCATCTTTCATGAATGTTTTGTGAAATAACCATGTTTTAGCGAAGATTTAGCTTAATTTTGAAATGTTTTCATAGATAACTACTTTCACTGCAAAACGTTTTTCGATGAATTTCATCGTTTCATGAATGTTTCGTGAAATTAAAATGATTTAGCGAGATTTAGTATAATTTTGATGTTTTCATCAATTCAAGCACTTTTCCTGCAAACACGTTTTTCGTTGAATTTTCCATTCGTTTCGGCGTGAACGTTTCGTGAAATGCACCAATGTTTTAGCGAAGATTTAGCTTATTTTGATGTTTTCATAGATATCATTTCTTTCACTGCGAAACACGTTATTTTGATGTTCGTGAAATAACAATCGACTGATTTATGTGCATGATTAAAGCTCTTTCACTGCGAAACACGTTATTCGTTGAATTTCAACGTTTCATGAATGTTCGTGAAATAACCATGTTTTAGCGAAGATTTAGCTTAATTTTGATGTTTTGCAATGAATTAGCTACTTTCACTGCGAAACACGTTATTTCGTTGAATTTCATTTCATGAATGTTTCGTGAAATAACCATGATTTAGCGAAGATTTAGCTTAATTTTGATGTTTTCATACAGATATTATGCTAATTTCACTGCAAAACACGTATATTCGTGATTTCAACGTTTCATAATGTTTCGTGAAATAACCATGTTTTAGCGAAGATTTAGCTTAATTTTGATGTTTTCATAGTTCAAGCTACTTTCACTAAAACACGTTATTTCGATGAATTTCATCGTTTCATGAATGTTTCGTGAAATAACCATGTTTAGCGAAGATTTAGACTTAATTTTGATGTTTTCATAGAAACATACTTTCAGCTGCCGAAACACGTTATTTCGTTGAATTTCATCGTTTCATGAATGTTTCGTGAAATAACATGATAGCGAAGTTTAGCTTAATTTTTGATGCTTTCATATATGACTCACTTCACTGCGAAACACGTTAATTTGTTGAATTTCATCGTTTCATGAATGTTTCGTGAAATAACCATGATTTAGCAAAGATTTAGCTAATTTGAATGCTTCAAGATATCTACTTTTTACTGCGAAACACGTTATTTCGTTTAATTTCATGATTTCATGAATGTTTGGAATAACCATGTTTTAGCGAAGAAGCTTAATTTTGATGTTTTCATAGATAAGCTACTTTCACTGCGAAAAACGTTATTTCGATGAATTTCACGTTTCATGAATGTTTCGTGAAATAACCATGATTTAGCGAAGATTAAGCTTAATTTTGATGTTTTAATGATATCTAAGCTACTTTCACTGAACACGTTATTTTCGTTGAATTTCATTTTCATGAATGTTTGTGAAGAACCATGTTTTAGCGAAGATTCAGCTGGACTTTATGTTTTCATGGATATCAAGTCATTTTTCACTGCGAAACACGTTATTTCGATGAATTTCATCGTTTCATTAACGTTTCGCTGAACCATGATTTAGCGAAGATTTAGCTTCATTTTGATAGATTCATAGATACCTTTTACTTTCATGCAAATACGTTCGTTCTTTAAATCATTCGTTTCATGAATGTTTCGTGAAATAACCATGATTTAGCGAAGATTTAGCTTAATTTTGATGTTTCATAGATATCTTAAGCTTCTTTCACTGCAAAACACGTTATTTCGTTTGAATTTCATCGTTTCATGAATGTTTCGAGGGAATAACCATGTTTTAGCGAAGATTAAGCTTAATTTTGATGTTTTCATAGATAACATGCTACTTTCACTGCGAAATCGATTATTTCGATGAAATTTCATCGTTTCATGAATGTTTCGTGAAATAACCATGATTTAGCGAAGATTTAGCTTAATTTTGATGTTTTAATGGATTTAGCTACTTTCACTGCAAAACACGTTATTTCGTTGAATTTCGTGGTATCATGAATGTTTCGTTAAATAACCATGTTTTAGCGAAGATTTAGCTTAATTTTGATGTTTTCATAGATATAAGCTACTTTCACTGCGAAACACGTTATTTCGATGAATTTCACTGTTTCATGAATGTTTAATTGAAATAACCACGATTTAGAGAAGATTTAACTTTATTGGAATATTTCATAAATTTCAAGCTACTTTCACTGCAAAACACATATTCGTTGAATTTCATCGTTTCATGAATGTTTCGTGAAATAACCATGATTTAGCGAAGATTTAGCTTAATTATGATGTTTTCATGGATAACTAGCTACTTTGGCTGCGAAACAAGTTGTTTAGTTAAATTTCAACGTTTCATGAATGTTTCATGAAATGACCACAATTTCGCGAAGAATTTAGCTAATTTTGATGTATACACATCTTCAACTACTTCACTGCAAAACACGTTATTTCGTTGAGTCCGACGTGAATGTTTCGTGAAATAACCATGATTTAGCGAAGATTTAGCTTAATTTTGATGTTTTCTTAAATTTGGGGCTACTTGGCTGCGAAACACGTTATTTCGTTGAATTTCATCCTTTCATGAATGTTTCGTGAAATAACCATGATTTAGCGAAGATTTTGGCTTAATTTTGATGTTTTACGGGGTTTCAAGCTACTTTCACTGGGACACATTATTTCGTTGAATTTCAACGTTTCATGAATGTTTCGTGAAATGACCGTGATTTAGCGAAGATTTAGCTTATTTTGATGTTTTACAGATTTCAAGGCTACTTTCACTGCAAAACACGTTATTTCGTTGAATTTCAACATTTCATGAATGTTTCGTGAAATAACCATGATTTAGCGAAGATCTCAGTTTAATTTTGATGCTTTCATAGATTTCAAGCTACTTTCACTGCAAACACGTTATTTCGTTGAATTTCATCGCTTCATGAATGTTTCGTGAAATAACGTCATTAGCGAAGATTTAGACAAATTATGATGATTTCATGGATAACTAATTTTCACTGCGAACAGGTTCTTTCAGTTAGATTTCATTCGTTTCATGAATGTTTCGTGAATTAACCATTATTTTGCGAAGATTTAGCTTAATTTTGATGTTTTCATCGATTTGAAGCTACATTTATCAAGAACACGTTATTTCGTTGAATTTCATCGTTTCGTGTATCTTGTGAAATAACCATGATTTAGCAAAAGTTAGCTTAAATTTGTTGTTTTTACACATTTGACGCTTTCGTATTGCAAAACATGTTAATCCGTAGACTGCATCGTTTCCTGAATGTTTCGTGAAACAACCATTATTATTCAATAATTTAGCATTTTTTGATGTTTTCCATAGATTTTGCAAACTTCTTTCACTGCAAACAACGTTATTTCGTTGAATTTCATCGTTTCATGAATGTTTCGTTAAATAACCAGGATTTAGAGAAGATTTAGACTAATTATGATGTTTTCATGGATAACTCGCTCTTCACTGCGGACACCATACTTCAATAAATTTCAACTTTTCATGAATGTTTCGTGAAATAGCCATGATTTAGCGAAGAATTTAGCTTAATTTTGATGTTTTCATAGATTTCAAGCTACTTTCTCTGCAAACACGTTGTTTCGTTGAACTTCAATTTATCATGAATGTTTCGTGAATGACCATGATTTAGCGAAGATTTAACTTCATTTTTGACGTATTCGTCAGATTTCCAAGCTACTTTCACTGCAAACACGTTATTTCTTTAAATTTCATCGTTTCAATGAATTTTTCGTGGATAGCACGATGAGAGAGTTTAGCTTTATTTTGATGTTTTCATCATTCCAAACTACTTTCACTGCGAAACGCATTCTTCGTTCAAATTTCATCGTTTCATGAATGTTTCGTGAAATCATCATGATTTAGAGAAGATTTGTTTTAACTTTGATGTTTTTACAGATTTCAAGCTAATTTCAATGCGAGAGACATTATTTCGTTCAAATTTCAACGTTTCATGAATGTTTCGTGAATTAACCATTATTAGCGAAGATTTAGCTTCATTTTGATGTCTTCATCGTTTCAAGCTATTTGCCTGCAAAACACGTTATTTCGTTGAATTTCATCGTTTCGTGAATGTTTCGTGAAATAACCAAGGATATAGCAAAGATTTTGGCTACTTTTAATATTTTCATAGATTAAGTTTCTTTAGCTACAAACACATTCTTTCGTTAAAATTTCAACGTTTCATAAAATGTTTCGTGAAATAACCATGATTTAGCGAAGATTTAGCTTAATTTTGATGTTTTTACAGATTTCAAGCTACTTGGCTGCGAACACATTATTCATCAATCGTCGTTTCATGAATGTTTCGTGAAACAACCATTATTTGCAGCGAAGATTCAGCTTTATTTGATGTTTTCATAGATTTCAAGCTTCTTTCAATGCGAAACACTTTATTTCCATTATATTTCATCGTTTCGAATGTTTCGTGAAATTTTCCATGATTTAGCGAAGATTAATTGATTTTGATGTTTCTCATCAGATTTCAAGCTACTTTCACTGCTAAACACGTTATTTCGTTGAATTTCATCGTTTCATGAATATTTCGTGAAATGACAATGATTTAGCGTAGATTTAGCTTAATGTTGATGTTTTCATGATTTCAAACTTCTTTCGCTGCGAAACACTTTATTTCGTTGAATTTCAACGTTTGATGAATGTTTCGTGAATAACCATTATTAGCGAAGATTTAGCTTTATTTGATGTTTTCAAAGATTACAAGTTTCTTTCAATGCGAATTCATTCTCGTAAATTTCATCATTTCATGAATGTTTCGTTAAATAACCAGGATTTCCTAAAGAAGATTTAGACTAATTATGATGTTTTCATGGATAGTCGCTTTTTTGGCTGCGAAACGTATTGATAAAATTCAATTTTTCATGAATGTTACATGAAATGACCATAATTTAGCGAAGATTTCACTTGACTTTGATGTTTCCATGAGTTTCAAGCTACTTTCACTAAGAACAGGTTCTTTCGTTCAATTTCATCGTTTCATAAATGTTTCATAAAATAACCATTATTTGCGAAGATTTCACTTAATTTTGATGTTTTCATCAATTTGAAGCTGTTTTATAAAACACGTTATTTCCGTTGAATTTCGTCGTTTCATGTATGTTTTGTGAATGACCATGATTACAGCAAAGATTTAGCTTAAATTTATTGTTTTTACACATTTCAAGCTCTTTGGCTGCAAAACATGTTAATCCGTAAAATTTCATCATGAAATAACCATGAATAAACGGAGAATTGACTTAATTTGGGTGCTTTCATAGATATATATCTTCACTGCGAAGTACATTATTTCGTTGAATTTCATCCATTTCATGAATGTTTCGTGAAATAACCATTATTAGCGAAGATTTTGGATTAATTTTGATGTTTTCATAGATTCTGCATACTTCCAGGCAAACGTTATTTCGTTGAATTTCATCGTTTTCGTGTTTCGAAACCATACAAATTTAGCTTATTATGATTTCGCTATTTCAAACACATCATTGTTTCATGAATGTTTCGAAATAACCATTAAAATTTAGCTGATTTTGATGTTTTCAGGAACTTTAAGAAGTTTCGTGAAATTAGAGATTTAGTTAATGTTTTCATAGATGCTACTTTCATTATTTCGTTGAATTTCATCGTTTCACTGAGCACGAAGATTAGCTTTTTGATGTTTGGATATCTAGCTACTTTCACTGCGAAACACGTTATTTCGTTGAATTTCATCGTTTCATGGTGAATAAATTACACTTGATTTCGTTGAGGAACTAATTTCATGTTTTCATAGATATTTACATACTTTCACTGCGAAACACGTTATTTCGTTGAATTTCATCATTTATGAATTTTTCGTGAAATAACCACGATTTAGAGAAGATTTAGCTTAATTTTGATGTTTTCATAGATATCAAGCTACTTTCACTGCGAAACACGTTATTTCGTTGAATTTCATCGTTTCATGAATGTTTCGTGAAATAACCATGATTTAGGAAGATTTAGCTTAATTTTGATGTTTTTCAGATATCTAAGCTACTTTCACTGCGAAACACGTTATTTCGTTGAATTTCATCGTTTCATGAATGTTTCGTGAAATAACCATGATTTAGCGAAGATTTAGCTTAATTTTGATGTTTTCATAGATCAAGCTACTTTCACTCGAAACACGTTATTTCGTTGAATAATGTTTCGTGAAATAACCATGATTTAGGATAGATTTAGCTAATTTTGATTTTTCATAAATATTTAGCTACTTTCCACAGCGAAACACGTTATTTCGTTGAATTTCATCGTTTCATGAATGTTTCGTGAATTGACCATGATTTGAAAGATTTAGCATAATTTTGATGTTTTCATGGATATTCAAGCTACTTTCAATAAACACGTTATTTCTGAATTTCCGTTTCATGAATGTTTCGTGAAATAACCATGATTAGCGAAGATTTAGTTGATGCTTACTTTCACTGCGAAACACGTTATTTCGTTGAATTTCATCGTTTCATGAATGTTTCGTGAAATAACCATGATTTAGCGAAGATTTAGCTTAATTTTGATGTTTTCATAGATATCAAGCTACTTTCACTGCGAAACACGTTATTTCGTTGAATTTCATCGTTTCATGAATGTTTCGTGAAATAACCATGATTTAGCGAAGATTTAGCTTAATTTTGATGTTTTCATAGATATCAAGCTACTTTCACTGCGAAACACGTTATTTCGATGAATTTCATCGTTTCATGAATGTTTCGTGAAATAACCATGATTTAGCGAAGATTTAGCTTAATTTTGATGTTTTCATGGATATCAAGCTACTTTCACTGCGAAACACGTTATTTCGTTGAATTTCATCGTTTCATGAATGTTTCGTGAAATAACCATGTTTTAGCGAAGATTTAGCTTAATTTTGATGTTTTCATAGATATCTAGCTACTTTCACTGCGAAACACGTTATTTCGATGAATTTCATCGTTTCATGAATGTTTCGTGAAATAACCATGATTTAGCGAAGATTTAGCTTAATTTTGATGTTTTCATAGATATCTTGCTACTTTCACTGCGAAACACGTTATTTCGTTGAATTTCATCGTTTCATGAATGTTTCGTGAAATAACCATGATTCAGCGAAGATTTAGCTTATTTTCGATGTTTTCGTATATATCAAGCTACTTTCACTTCGAATCACGTTATTTCGTTGAATTTCATCGTTTCATGAATGTTTCGTGGAATAACCATGTTTTAGCGAAGATTAAGCTTAATTTTGATGTTTTCATAGATATCAACCTACTTTCACTGCGAAACACGTTATTTCGAGGAATTTCATCGTTTCATGAATGTTTCGTGAAATAACAATGATTTAGCGAAGATTTAGCTTAATTTTGATGCTTTCATAGATATCTTGCTACTTTCACTGCGAAACACGTTATTTCGTTGAATTTCATCGTTTCATGAATGTTTCGTGGAATAACCATGTTTTAGCGAAGATTAAGCTTAATTTTGATGTTTTCATAGATAACATGCTACTTTCACTGCGAAAAACGTTATTTCGATGAATTTCATCGTTTCATGAATGATTCGTGAAATAACAATGATTTAGCGAAGATTTAGCTTAATTTTGATGTTTTAATGGATATCTAGCTACTTTCACTGCGAAACACGTTATTTCGTTGAATTTCATTGTTTCAAGTATGTTTCGTGAAATAACCATGTTTTAGCGAAGATTTAGCTTAATTTCGATGTTTTCATAGATATCAAGCTACTTTCACTGCGAAACACGTTATTTCGATGAATTTCAACGTTTCATGTAGGTTTCGTGAAAAAACCATGATTTAGCGAAGATTTAGCTTAATTTTGATGTTTTCATAGATATCAAGCTACTTTCACTGCGAAACACGTTATTTCGATGAATTTCATCGTTTCATGAATGTTTCGTGAAATAACCATGATTTAGCGAAGATTTAGCTTAATTTTGATGTTTTCATAGATATCTAGCTACTTTCACTGCGAAACTCGTTATTTCGTTGAATTTCATCGTTTCATGAATGTTCCGTGAAATAACCATCATTTGGCGAAGATTTAGCCTAATTTTGATGTTCTCATAGATATCAAGCTACTTTCACTGCGAAACACGTTATTTCGATGAATTTCATCTTTTCATGAATGTTTCGTGAAATAACCATGTTTTAGCGAAGATTTAGATTAATTTTGATGTTTTAATGGATATCCAGCTACTTTCACTGCGAAACACGTTATTTCGTTGAATTTCATTGATTCATGAATGTTTCGTGAAATAACCATGTTTTAGCGAAGATTTAGCTTAATTTTGATGTTTTCATAGATAACATGCTACTTTCACTGGGAAAAACGTTATTTCGATGAATTTCATCGTTTCATGAATGTTTCGTGAAATAACAATGATTTAGCGAAGATTTAGCTTAATTTTGATGTTTTAATGGATATCTAGCTACTTTCACTGCGAAACACGTTATATCGTTTAATTTCATCGTTTCATGAATGTTTCGTGAAATAACCATGTTTTAGCGAAGATTTAGTTTAATTTCGATGTTTTCATAGATATCAAGCTACTTTCACTGCGAAACACGTTATTTCGTTGAATTTCATCGTTTCATGTAAGTTTCGTGGAATAACCATGTTTTAGCGAAGATTAAGCTTAATTTTGATGGTTCATAGATAACATGCTACTTTCACTGCGAAAAACGTTATTTCGATGAATTTCATCGTTTCATGAATGATTCGTGAAATAACAATGATTTAGCGAAGATTTAGCTTAATTTTGATGTTTTAATGGATATCTAGCTACTTTCACTGCGAAACACGTTATTTCGTTGAATTTCATCGTTTCATGAATGTTTCGTGAAATAACCATGATTTAGCGAAGATTTAGCTTAATTTTGATGTTTTCATAGATATCAAGCTACTTTCACTGCGAAACACGTTATTTCGATGAATTTCATCGTTTCATGAATGTTTCGTGAAATAACCATGATTTAGCGAAGATTTAGCTTAATTTTGATGTTTTCATAGATATCAAGCTACTTTCACTGCGAAACACGTTATTTCGTTGAATTTCATCGTTTCATGAATGTTTCGTGAAATAACCATGATTTAGCGAAGATTTAGCTTAATTTTGATGTTTTCATAGATATCTAGCTACTTTCACTGCGAAACACGTTATTTCGTTGAATTTCATCGTTTCATGAATGTTTCGTGAAATAACCATGATTTAGCGAAGATTTAGCTTAATTTTGATGTTTTCATGATATCTAGCTACTTTCACTGCGAAACACGTTATTTTGAATTTCATTGTTCATGAATGTTTCGTGAAATAACCATGTTTTAGCGAAGATTTAGCTTAATTTTGATGTTTTATATTCAGCTACTTTCACTGCGAAACACGTTATTTCGATGAATTTCATCGTTTCATGAATGTTTCGTGAAATAACCATGATTTAGCGAAGATTTAGCTTAATTTTGATGTTTTCATAGATATCAAGCTACTTTCACTGCGAAACACGTTATTTCGATGAATTTCACCGTTTCATGAAGGTTTCGTGAAATAACCATGATTTAGCGAAGATTTAGCTTAATTTTGATGTTTTCATGGATATCGAACACTACTTTCACTGCGAAACACGTTATTTCGATGAATTTCATCGTTTCATGAATGTTTCGTGAAATAACCAATTTTAGCGAAGATTTAGCTTAATTTTGATGTTTTCATAGATATCTTGCTACTTTCACTGCGAAACACGTTATTTCGTTGAATTTCATCGTTTCATGAATGTTTCGTGAAATAACCATGTTTTAGCGAAGATTTAGCTTAATTTTGATGTTTTCATGTAATATAGCTACTTTCACTGCGAAACACGTTATTTCGATGAATTTCATCGTTTCATGAATGTTTCGTGAAATAACCGTGATTTAGCGAAGATTTAGCTTAATTTTGATGTTCTCATAGATATCAAGCTACTTTCACTGCGAAACACGTTATTTCGTAAATTCATCGTTTCATGAATGTTTCGTGAAATAACCATGATTTAGCGAAGATTTATTAATTTTGATGTTTTCATAGATATCAAGCTACTTCACTGCGAAACACGTTATTTCGTTGAATTTCATCGTTTCATGAATGTTTCGTGAAATAACCATGTTTAAGCGAAGATTTAGCTTAATTTTGATGTTTTCATGGATATCTAGCTACTTTCACTGCGAAACACGTTATTTCGTTGAATTTCATCGTTTCATGAATGTTTCGTGAAATAACCATGATTTAGCGAAGATTTAGCTTAATTTTGATGTTTTCATAGATATCATGCTACTTTCACTGCGAAACACGTTATTTCGTTGAATTTCATCGTTTCATGAATGTTTCGTGAAATAACCATGATTTAGCGAAGATTTAGCTTAATTTTGATGTTTTCATAGATATCTAGCTACTTTCACTGCGAAACACGTTATTTCGTTGAATTTCATCGTTTCATGAATGTTTCGTGAAATAACCATGATGCGAAGATTTAGCTTAATTTTGATGTTTTCATAGATATCAAGCTACTTTCACTGCGAAACACGTTATTTCGTTGAATTACATCGTTTCATGAATGTTCGTGAAATAACCATGATTTAGCGAAGATTTAGCTTAATTTTGATGTTTTCATAGATATCTAGCTACTTTCACTGCGAAACACGTTATTTCGTTGAATTTCATCGTTTCATGAATGTTTCGTGAAATAACCATGATTTAGCGAAGATTTAGCTAATTTTGATGTTTTCATAGATATCAAGCTACTTTCACTGCGAAACACGTTATTTCGTTGAATTTCATCGTTTCATGAATGTTTCGTGAAATAACCATGATTAGCGAAGATTTAGCTTAATTTTGATGTTTTCATAGATATCAGCTACTTTCACTGCGAAACACGTTATTTCGTTGAATTTCATCGTTTCATGAATGTTTCGTGAAATAACCATGATTTAGCGAAGATTTAGCTTAATTTTGATGTTTCATAATACAAGTACTTTCACTGCGAAACACGTTATTTCGTTGAATTTCATCGTTTCATGAATGTTTCGTGAACAGATTTAGCGAAGATTTAGCTTAATTTTGATGTTTTCATAGATATCTAGCTACTTTCACTGCGAAACACGTTATTTCGTTGAATTTCATCGTTTCATGAATGTTTCGTGAAATAAACATGATTTACGAAGATTTAGCTTAATTTTGATTTATTCATAGATATCAAGCAACGTTCACTGCGAAACACGTTATTTCGATGAATTTCATCGTTTCATGAAGTTTCGTGAAATAACCATGATTTAGCGAAGATTTAGCTTAATTTTGATGTTTTCATAGATATCAAGCTACTTTCACTGCGAAACACGTTATTTCGATGAATTTCATCGTTTCATGAATGTTTCGTGAAAACCATGATTTAGCGAAGATTTAGCTTAATTTTGATGTTTTTATCAACATGCTACTTTCACTGCGAAACACGTTATTTCGTTGAATTTCATCGTTTCATGAATGTTTCGTGAAATAACCATGATATCGAAGATTTAGCTAATATTTTGATGTTCTCATAGATATCAAGCTACTTTCACTGCGAAACACGTTATTTCGATGAATTTCATCGTTTCATGAATGTTTAGTGAAATAACCATGATTTAGCGAAGATTTAGCTTAATTTTGATGTTTTAATGGATATCCAGCTACTTTCACTGCGAAACACGTTATTTCGTTGAATTTCATTTCATGAATGTTTCGTGAAATAACCATGTTTAGCGAAGATTTAGCTTAATTTTGATGTTTTCATAGATATCAAGCTACTTTCACTGCAAACACGTTATTTCGATGAATTCCTTCGTTTCATGAATGTTTCGTGAAATAACAATGATTTAGCGAAGATTTAGCTTAATTTTGATGTTTTAATGGATATCTAGCTACTTTCACTGCGAAACACGTTATATCGTTTAATTTCATCGTTTCATGAATGTTTCGTGAAATAACCATGTTTTAGCGAAGATTTAGTTTAATTTCGAT
>JAUCRC010000111.1:0-57021 GCA_032399595.1 Tetragonula carbonaria
ATGATGTATGATGGACGATGTAAGTTGGACGATGTATGTTGTACGATGTATGATGAACGAATTATGATGAACGATCTATGTTGAACGATGTGTGATGTGCGATGTCTGACGGACGATGTATCATGGACGATGAATGATGAACGATGTATGATGGACGGTGTATGATGTTCGAATTATGATGTACGTTGAACGATGTATGATGAGGTGTGTACGACGAAAAATGAATGATGAATGATACATGACGAACGATGTATGATGAACGAAGTATGATGAACGATGTACGATGAACGATGTATGATGGACGATGTATGATGCACGACGTAAGATGGACGCAGTATGATGAACGTTGTATGATGTATGAAGTATGATATATGATGTATGGTATATGATGTATGATGTATGATGATTGATGTATGATGTATGATGTATGATGTATGATGTATGATGGATGAATTATGATGTATGATGTACGTTGTGCGATGTATGATGAACGATGTATGATGAACGATGTATGATATATAACGCATTATGTATGATGAATGACGTATGATGAATGATGTGTGATGTATGATGTGTGATGTATGATGTATGATGCATGATATATGATGTATGATGTATGTTGTACGATGTATGATGGACGGTGCATGTTGAACGATGCATGATGAACGATGTATGATGAACGATGTGTGATGAAAGATGTATAATGTTCGATATATGATGAACGGTGAATGATGAACGATATATGGTGGACGATATATAATGTACGGTGTATGATGTACGATGTATGATGGACGTTGTATGATGCATGACGAATGATGTATGATGTATGATGTATGTTGGACGATGTATGTTGAACGATGTATGATGAACGATGTATGGTGAACGATCCATGATTAACGATGTATGATGAACGATGTATGATGAACGATGTATGAAGAACGATGTATGATGAACGATGTATGATGATCGATATATGATGAACGACGTGTGATGAACGATGTATGATGTACGATATACGATGAACGAAGTATGATGAACGATGTATGGTGTATGATGAACGATGTATTATTAACGATGTATGATGAACGATGTATGATGAACGAAGTATGATGAACGATCTATGTTGAACGGTGTATGATGTACGATGTGTGACGGACGATGTATCATGGACGATGAATGATGAACTATGTATGAAGGACGGTGTATCATGTTCGATGTATGGTGTACGTTGAACGATGTATCGTGAGGGATGTATGACGAACAATGTATGTTGAATGGTACATGACGAACAATGAACAATGTATGACTTATGATGTATGATTTATGATGTGTGAAGTATGGTGTATGATGTATGATGTACGATGTATGATGTATGATGGACGATGTAAGTTGAACGGTATGTTGAACGATGGATGATGAGTGATGTATGATGTACCATTTATGAGGAACGATGTATGAAGAACAATGTATGATGAACGAAGTATGATGAACGACGTATGATGAATGATGTATGATGAACGATGTATGATGGACGATGTATGATGCACGACGTAAGATGGTCGATGTATGATTAGCGTTGTATGATGTGATATGTGTAATATATGATGAATGATGTATGACGTATGATGTATGATGAATGATGTATGATGTATGATGTATGATGTGTGATGTATGATGTATGATGTATGAATTATGATGTATGATGTACGATGTGCGATGTACGATGAACGATGTATGATGAACGATGTATGATATATAACGCATGATGTATGATGAACGACGTATGATGTATGATGTGTCATGAATGATGTATGATGTATGATGTATGATGCATGATATATGATGTATGATGTATGTTGTACGATGTATGATGGACTACGTATGTTGAACGATGTATGATGAACGATGTGTGATGAAAGATGTATAATGTTCGATATATGATGAACGGTGAATGATGAACGATATACGGTGGACGATATATGATGTAGGTTTTATGATGTACGATGTATGATGGACGTTGTATGATGCATTACGAATGATGTATGATGTATGATGTATGATGTCTGATATCTGATGTATGATGTATGATGTATGATATATGATGCATGATATATGACGTATGATGTATGTTGTACGATGTACGATGGACGATGTATGTTGAACGATGTATGATGAACGATGTATGATGAACGGTGTATGATGAACGTTGTATAATGGTCGATGTATGATGAACGATGAATGATGAACGATGTATGGTGGACGATGTATGATGAACGATGTATGATGAACGATGTATGATACATAACGAATGATGTATGATGAATGATGTATGATGTCTGATGTCTGATGTACGATGTATGATGTATGATGTATAATGCATGATATATGACGTATGATGTATTTTGTGCGATGTACGATGGACGATGTATGTTGAACGATGTATGATGAACGATGTATGATGAACGGTGTATGATGAACGTTGTATAATGGTCGATGTATGATGAACGATGAATGATGAACGATGTATGGTGGACGATGTATGATGATCGATGTATGATGTATCATGTATGATTTTTGAAGTATGATGTGTGATGTACGATGTATAATGAACGATGTATGATGAGCGATGTATGACGACCAATGTATGATGGACGATGAACGGTGTATGATCTATGATGTATGATGAACGATGTATGATCAACGATATACGATGAGCGAGGTATGATGAACGATGTATGGTGTATGATGAACGATGTATTATTAACGATGTAAGATGAACGATGTATGATGAACGAAGTATGATGAACGATCTATGTTGAACGATGTATGATGTACGATGTATGACGGACGATGTATCATGGACGATGAATGATGAACGATGTATGATGCACGGTGTATGGTTTTCGGTGTATGATGTACGTTGAACGATGTATGATGAGGGATTTTCGACGAACAATGAATGTTGAATGTTACATGACGAACGATGAACAATGTATGATGAACGAAGTATGATGAACGATGTACGATGTACGATGTATGATGGACGATGTATGATGCACGACGTAAGATGGACGCAGTATGATGAACGTTGTATGATGTATGAAGTATGATATATGATGTATGATATATGATGTATGATGTATGATGATTGATGTATGATGTATGATGTATGATGTATGATGTATGATGGATGAATTATGATGTATGATGTACGATGTGCGATGTATGATGAACGACGTATGATGAACGATGTATGATATATAACGCATGATGTATGATGAATGACGTATGATGAATGATGTGTGATGTATGATGTATGATGTATGATGTATGATGCATGATATATGATGTATGATGTATGTTGTACGATGTATGATGGACGGTGCATGTTGAACGATGCATGATGTACGATGTATGATGAACGATATATAATGTTCGATATATAATGAACGGTGAATGATGTACGATGTATGG
Source organism: Tetragonula carbonaria (assembly GCA_032399595.1). Classification (NCBI taxonomy): domain Eukaryota; kingdom Metazoa; phylum Arthropoda; class Insecta; order Hymenoptera; family Apidae; genus Tetragonula; species Tetragonula carbonaria. The sequence goes on from JAUCRC010000111.1 coordinate 3,475, forward strand.
TGGACGATGTATGATGAACGATCTATGATGTACGATGTATGATGGACGTTCTATGATGCATGACGTATAATGTATGATTTATTATGTATGTTGGACGATGTATGTTGTACGATGTATGATGAACGATGTATGATGAACGATCTATGATTAACGATGTATGATGAACGATGTATGATGAACGATGTATGAAGAACGATGTATAATGAACGATGTATGATGATCGATGAATGATGAACGATGAATTATGAACGATGTATGAAGAACGATATACGATGAACGAAGTATGATGAACGATGTATGGTGTATGATGAACGATGTATTATTAACGATGTATGATGAACGATGTATGATGAACGAAGTATGATGAACGATCTATGTAGAACGGTGTATGATGTACGATGTCTGATGGACGATGTATCATGGACGATGAAAGATGAACGATGTATGCTGTACGATGTACGATGAACGATGTATGTTGAACGATCTATGATTAACGATGTATGATGAACGTTGTATGATGAACGATGTATGAAGAACGATGTATAATGAACGATGTATGATGATCGATGAATGATGAACGATGTATGATGAACGATGTATGATGAACGATGTACGATGAACGAAGTATTATGAACGATGTATGGTGTATGATGAACGATGTATTATTAACGATGTATGATGAACGATGTATGATGAACGAAGTATGATGAACGATGTATCATGGACGATGAATGATGATCTATGTATGATGGACGGTGTATCATGTTCGATGTAGGGTGTACGTTGAACGATGTATGGTGAGGGATGTATGACGAACAATGAATGTTGAATGATACATGACGAACAATGAACAATGTATGACTTATGATGTATGATTTATGATGTATGAAGTATGGTGTATGATGTATGATGTACGATGTATGATGTATGATGGACGATGTAAGTTGAACGGTATGTTGAACGATGGATGATGAATGATGTATGATGTACCATTTATGAGGAACGATGTATGATGAACAATGTATGATGAACGAAGTATGATGAACGACGTATGATGAACGATGTATGATGATCGATGAATGATGAACGATGTATGATGAACGATGTATGATGAACGATGTACGATGAACGAAGTATTATGAACGATGTATGGTGTATGATGAACGATGTATTATTAACGATGTATGATGGACGATGTATGATGCACGACGTAAGATGGACGCAGTATGATGAACGTTGTATGATGTATGAAGTATGATATATGATGTATGATATATGATGTATGGTGTATGATGATTGATGTATGATGTATGATGTATGATGTATGATGTATGATGGATGAATTATGATGTATGATGTACGATGTGCGATGTATGATGAACGACGTATGATGAACGATGTATGATATATAACGCATGATGTATGATGAATGACGTATGATGAATGATGTGTGATGTACGATGTATGATGTATGATGTATGATGCATGATATATGATGTATGATGTATGTTGTACGATGTATGATGGACGGTGCATGTTGAACGGTGCATGATGTACGATGTATGATGAACGATATATAATGTTCGATATATAATGAACGGTGAATGATGAACGATGTATGGTGGACGATGTATGATGTACGATGTATGATGTACGATGTATGATGGACGTTCTATGATGCATGACGTATAATGTATGATTTATTATTTATGTTGGACGATGTATGTTGTACGATGTATGATGAACGATGTATGATGAACGATCTATGATTAACGATGTATGATGAACGATGTATGATGAACGATGTATGAAGAACGATGTATAATGAACGATGTATGATGATCGATGAATGATTAACGATGTATGATGAACGATGTATGAAGAACGATATACGATGAACGAAGTATGATGAACGATGTATGATGAACGATGTATGATGAACGATGTATGATGAATGATGTATGATGAACGATGTATGATGAACGATCTATGTAGAACGGTGTATGATGTACGATGTCTGATGGACGATGTATCATGGATGATGAAAGATGAACGATGTATGCTGTACGATGTACGATGAACGATGTATGTTGAACGATCTATGATTAACGATGTATGATGAACGTTGTATGATGAACGATGTATGAAGAACGATGTATAATGAACGATGTATGATGATCGATGAATGATGAACGATGTATGATGAACGATGTATGATGAACGATGTACGATGAACGAAGTATTATGAACGATGTATGGTGTATGATGAACGATGTATTATTAACGATGTATGATGAACGATGTATGATGAACGAAGTATGATGAACGATGTATCATGGACGATGAGTGATGATCTATGTATGATGGACGGTGTATCATGTTCGATGTAGGGTGTACGTTGAACGATGTATGGTGAGGGATGTATGACGAACAATGAATGTTGAATGATACATGACGAACAATTGACAATGTATGACTTATGATGTATGATTTATGATGTATGAAGTATGGTGTATGATGTATGATGTACGATGTATGATGTATGATGGACGATGTAAGTTGAACGGTATGTTCAACGATGGATGATGAATGATGTATGATGTACCATTTATGAGGAACGATGTATGATGAACAATGTATGATGAACGAAGTATGATGAACGACGTATGATGAATGATGTATGATGAACGATGTATGATGGACGATGTATGATGCACGACGTAAGATGGTCGATGTATGATTAGCGTTGTATGATGTGATATGTGTGATATATGATGTATGATGTATGACGTATGATGTATGATGATTGATGTATGATGTATGATGTATGATGTGTGATGTATGATGTATGAATTATGATGTATGATGTACGATGTGCGATGTACGATGAACGATGTATGATGAACGATGTATGATATATAACGCATGATGTATGATGAACGACGTATGATGTATGATGTGTCATGTATGATGTATGAAGTATGATGTATGATGCATGATATATGATGTATGATGTATGTTGTACGATGTATGATGGACTACGTATGTTGAACGATGTATGATGAACGATGTGTGATGAAAGATGTATAATGTTCGATATATGATGAACGGTGAATGATGAACGATATATGGTGGACGAAATATGATGTACGTTGTATGATGTACGATGTATGATGGACGTTGTATGATGCATGGCGAATGATGTATGATGTATGACGTATGTTGGACGATGTATGTTGAAAGATGTATGATGAACGATGTATGGTGAACGATCCATGATTAACGATGTATGATGAACGATGTATGATGAACGATGTATGAAGAACGATTTATGATGAACGATGTATGATGATCGATGTATGATGAACGATGTATGATGTATGATGTACGATGTATAATGAACGATGTATGATGAACGATGTATGATGAACGAAGTATGATGAACGATCTATTTTGAACGTTGTATGATGTACGATGTCTGACGGAATATATATCATGGACGATGAAAGATGAACGATGTATGATGGACGGTGTATGATGTTCGATGTATGATGTACGGTGAACGATGTATGATGAGGTGTGTCCGACGAAAAATGAACGTTGAATGATACATGACGAACGATGAACAATGTACGACATATGGTGCATGATTTATGATGTATGAAGTATGGTGTATGATGTATGATGTACGATGTAGGATGTATGATGGACGATGTAAGTTGAACGGTATGATGAGCGTTGTATGATGAATGATGTATGATGTACGATGTACCATGAACGATGTATGATGAACAATGTATGATGAACGAAGTATGATGAACGATGTATGAAGGACGATGTATGATGAACGTTTTGTGGTGAACGATATATGATGAACGATGTATGATGAGCGAGGTATGAAGGACGAAATATGATGACCGGTGTATGATGCCCGATGTATGATGAACGATGTATACTGAACGATGAATGATGGGCGATGTATGATGAACGATGCATGATGAACGACTTATGATGAACGATGAATGATGAACGATGTATGATGAACGATGTATGATGTACGATGTATGATGCATTATGTATGATTTATGATGTATGATATGTGACGAAATATGTATGATAAACGATGTAAAATGAACGATATGTGATGAACGATTTATGACGTATGATGTATGAATCACGATGCATGATGTGTGATGCACGATGTTTGACGTATGACGTTTGATGTACGACATATAGAGAACGATGCATGATGTTTGATGTATGATGTATGATGTATGATGTATGATGTATGATGTATGATGTATGATATATGATGTATGATGTACGATGTATGATGTATGATGTAGGATGTATGATGTATGATGTATAATGTATGATGAACGATGTATGTTGAACGATGTATGAAGAACGATGTATGACGGACGATGTATGAGGAGCCATGTAACAGGGACGATGTATGACGAACTATGTATGATGAACGATGTATGATGAACGATGTATGGCGAACGATGAATGAAGAACAATGAATGATGAACGATGTATGCTGAACGATTTATTATGAACGATGTATGAAGAACGATGTATGGTGGAAGATGTTTGATGAACCATGTATGATGAACGATGTATGATGAACGATGGATGATGATCGATGTATGATGATATATGATGTAATATGTATGATGTATGATGAATGATGTGTGTTGTATGATGTATGATGGACGGTGTATGATGCATTATGTGTCATGTATGATGTTTGATGTGTGATGAAATATATATGATAAACGATGTAAGATGAACGATATATGATGAACGACTTATGATGTATGATGTATGAATCATGATGCATGATGTGTTATGCACGATGTTTGATGTATGACGTATGATGTCCGACGTATAGTGTATGATACATGATGTTTGATGTATGATGTATGATGTATGATGTATGATGTGTGATGTATGATGTGTGATGTATGATGTATGATGTATGAGTAGGATGTATGATGTATGATGTATGATGTATGATGTATGACGTATGTTGTATAATGTATGATGTATGATGTATGAGATATGATGTATCATGTGTGTTGTGTGATGTATGATGAAAGATGTATGATGAAAAGTTTATGATGCCCGATGTATGATGAACGATGTATAATGAACGATGTATGATGAACGATGTATGATGGGCATTGTATGATGCATTATGTATGATGTATGATGTGTGATGTGTGATGAAATATGTATGATAAACGATGTAAGATGTACGATATATGATGAAGGACATATGATGTATGATGTATGAATCATGATGCATGATATGTGATGCACGATGTTAGATGTATGATGAATGATGTATGATGTACGATGAACGATATAATTTGGATGATGTAAGATGTATGAGTTATGGTATATCATGTTTGGTTTACTATGTATGATGTGTGATGTATGATGTATGATGATCGATGTATGATGAACGATGTATGATGAACGATGTATGAAGCTTTATGTACGATGTGTGATGTATGATATGTGATGTAATATGTATGATAAACGATGTAAAAGGAACGATATGTGATGAACGATTTATGATGTATGATGTATGAAACATGATGCATGATGTGTGATGCACGATGTTTGATGCATGACGTATGATGTACGACGTATAGTGTATGATGCATGATGTTTGATGTATGATGTATGATGTATGACGTATGATGTATGATGTATGATGTATGATGTGTGACGTATGTTGTATAATGTATGATGTATGATGCCTGATGTATGATGTATGTCGTATGATGTACGATGTATGATGTATGATGTATGATGTATGATGTATGACGTATGTTGTATAATGTACGATGTATCAGGTATGATGCATGATGTATGAGATATGATGTAACAGGTATGTTGAATGGTGTATGAAGGAAGATGTATGATGAACGGTGTATGATGCCCGATCTATGATGAACGATGTATACTGAACGATGAATGATGGGCGATGTATGATGAACGATGCATGATGGACGATGTGTGATGAACGATATATGATGAACGATGTATTGTGTACGATGTATGGTGAACGATGTATGATGGACGATGTATGAAGATCTATGTATGACGAACGATGTATGACGAACAATGTTTGACAATCAACGTATCATGAACGATGTATGAGGAAGGATTTATGATGTTCGATGTATGATGAACGATGTATGATGAACGATGTAAGATTAACGATGTATTATGTATGATATATGATGTATGAGGCATGATGTATGATGCATGATGTATGATGCATGATGTATGGTGCATGACGCACGATGTATGATTCGTGATACCTGTTGCAGCATGTGTGATGTCTGATGGATGATGATCGATGTATAATGGTCGATGTATGATGACGTATTTATCATGAACGATGTTTGATGAATGATATATGATGACTGATGAATGATGAACTACGTATGATGAACGATGTATGATGTACGATTTATGATGTATGACGTATGATGTATGATTTTCGATGTATGACGTATAATGACCGATGTATGATGAACGATGTATGATGAACGTTGTATGATGAACGGTGTATGATGTACGACGTATGATGTTCGATGTATGATGTATGATGTATGATTTACTACGTATGAAGTATGATGTATGATGTATGATGTATGATGTATGATGTATGATGTATGATGTATGATGTATGATGTACGTTGTGTGATGAATTATGTATGACGTATGAGGTATGATGTATGATTTATGATGCATGATGTACGACGTATGTTGTATGATGTATGATGTATGATGTATGATGTATGATGTATGATGTATGTTGTAAGACGTATGGTGTATGATGTATGCCGGAAGATGTGTTACGAACGGGGTATGATTCCCGATGTATGATGGTCGATGTATACTGAACGATGTATGATGAACGACGTATGATGATCGATGCATAATGCACGACGTATGATGAAGGATTCATGATGACCGATGTATGACGAACGAGCTACGAGGTTCGAAGTATGATGTATGATGAACGATGTATGATGTACGATGCGTGACGTATGATGTATGATGTATGGTGTATGCTGTATGATGCATGATGTATGAAGCATGACGTATAATGTATGATGTATGATGAATGATGTATGGTGGACGATGTATTATGTACGATGTATGAAGAACGATGTGTGATGACCAATGTATGATGAACGATGAACGATTTACGATGTATGATGAACGTTGTATGATGAACTATGTATGATGAACGATGTATGATGAACTATGTATAATGAACGATGTATGACTTATGACGTATGATGTATGATGAATATCATATGAAGTATGATGTATGATGAACGATGTATGATGACCAATGTATGGTGACCGATGTATGATGAACGATGTATGATGGACGACGTATGATGCACGATGTCTGATGACCGATGTCTGATGACCGATGTATGATGAACGGTGTATTATGAACTATGTATGAAGAACCATGTATGGTGGTCGAAGTATGATGCCCGATATATGATGAACGGTGAACGTTGTATGATACATGATGTATGATGTTTGATTCATGATGTAAGATGTATGATGTATGATGCATGATGTATGACGAGCGATGCATGATGAACGATGTATGATGTATGATGAACGATGCATTATGAACGATGTATGATGATCGTTGTATGATGAGCTGTATATGATGTATGATGTATGATGTGTGATGTATGATGTAATATGTATGATGTACGATGTATGACGAACGATGTATGATGAAGGACGTATGATGAACGATAAATGGTGTATCACGTAAGATTTATGATGTATGGTGTGTGATGTTCGATGTATGATGAACAATGTGTAATGGACGATGTATGATGACCGATGTATGATGAGCGGTGAACGATGTATGACACATGATGTATGATTTATGAAGTATGATGCATGATGTATGATGTATGATGTATGATGTCTGGTGTGTGATGAAATATGTATGATGAACGGGGTATGATGCCCGATATATGATGAACGATTTATTCTGAACGACGTATGTTGACCGATGTGTGTTGAACGATGCATCATGCACGACGTAAGGTGAACGATGTATGATGACCGATGTATGATGAATGATGAACGAGTTATGTGTTTCGATGTATGATGTTAGATGTATGTTGTATGATGTATGATGTATGATGTAAGATGAATGATGTATGATGTATGATGTAGGATGTATGTTGAAAGATGTATGATGAACGATGTGTGATGAACGATATATGATGAACGATGTATTGTGAAGGATGTATGGCGAACGATGTACGATGAACGATGTGTGATGAACGATGTATGATGAACGTTGTATTATGTATGATGTAATATATATGATGCATGATGTATGATGCATGATGCATGATGCATGATGTATGGTGCATGATATGCGTTGCAGGAAGTATGATGTCTGATGGATGATGATCGATGTATGATGATCGATGTATGATGACGTATATATCATGAACGATGTTTGATGAATGATATATGATGACTGATGAATGATGAACTACGTATGATGAACGATGTATGATGTACGATGTATGATGTATGACGTATGATGTATGATTTGCGATGTATGACGTATAATGAACGATGTATGATGAACGATGTATGATGAACGTTGTATAATGAACGGTGTATGAAGTACGACGTATGATGTTCGATGTGTGATGTATGATGTATGATTTACTACGTATGAAGTATGATGTATGATGAATGATGTATGATGGGTGATGTATGATGTATGATGTATGATTTTCGTTGTGTGATGAATGATGTATGACGTATGAGGTATGATGTATGACTTATGATGCATGATGTACGACGTATGTTGTATGATGTATGATGTATGATGTATGACGTATGATGTATGATGTATGTTGAAAGATGTATGTTGTATTATGTATGCCGAAAGATGTATAATGAACGGGGTATGATGCCCGATGTATGATGAACGATGTATGCTGAAAAATATATGATGACCGACGTATGATGAACGATGCATGATGAACGACGTATGATGAACGATTCATGATGACCGATTTATGACGAACGAGTTACGAGATTCGAAGTATGATGTATGAAGAACGATGTATGATGTACGATGCGTGACGTTTGATGTATGATGAATGGTGTACGCTGTATGATGCATGATGTATGAAGCATGATGTATGATGTATGATGTATGATGAATGATGTATTTTGGACGATGTATGATGTACGATATATGAAGTACGATGTGTGATGACCGATGTATGATGAACGATGTATGATGATCTATGTATGATGAACGATGTATGATGAACGATGTATAATGAACGATGTAAGACTTATGAGGTATGATGTACGATGTATGATGACCCATGTATGGCGAACGATATACGATGAACGATGTATGATGAACGATGTATGATGAACGATGTATGAAAAGCGATGTATGAGAATCGATGTATGACCAACTATTTATGCTGTACTATGTATGACGAACTATGTATGATGAACGAAGTATGAAGGACGAAGTATGATGGACGATGTATGATGAAAGATGTATGATGAACGATGTATGATGTACTATGTATGATGACCGTTGTATGATGAACGGTGAATGATGAACTATGTATGATGAACCATGTATGGTGATCGAAGTATGATGCCCGATGTATGATGAACGGTGAACGCTGTACGATATATGATGTATGATGTTTGATACATGATGTAAGATGTATTATGTATGATGTATGATGTATGACGTATAATGTATGATGTATGGTGTATGACATATGATGGACTATGTATGATGAACTGTGTATGATGAACGATGTGTGTCGTATGATGTGTGATGTGTGATGTATGCTGTATGATGTATGATGAGCTTTGTGTGTTGAACGGTGTATGAAGAACGATCTATGACGAACGATGAGTGAGGAGCCATGTAACAGGAACGATGTATGACGAACTATGTATTATGAACGATGTATGATGAACGATGTATTACGAACGATGTATGAAGAACAATGAATGATGAACGATGTACGCTGAACGATATATTATGAACGATGTATGAAGAACGATGTATGGTGGACGATGTTTGGTGAACCTTGTATGATAGACGATGTATGATGAACGATGGATGGTGATCGATGTATGATGAACGATGTATGAAGCTTTATGTACGATGTGTGATGTATGATATGTGATGTAATATGTATGATAAACGATGGAAAAAGAACGATATGTGATGAACGATTTATGATGTATGATGTATGAAACATGATGCATGATGTGTGATGCACGATGTTTGATGCATGACGTATGATGTACGACGTATAGTGTATGATGCATGATGTTTGATGTATGATGTATGATGTATGACGTATGATGTATGATGTATGATGTATGATGTATGACGTATGTTGCATAATGTATGATGTATGATGCCTGATGTATGATGTATGTCGTATGATGTACGATGTATGATGTATGATGTATGATGTATGATGTATGACGTATGTTGTATAATGTACGATGTATCAGGTATGATGCATGATGTATGAGATATGATGTAACAGGTATGTTGAATGGTGTATGAAGGAAGATATATGATGAACGGTGTATGATGCCCGATCTATGATGAACGATGTATACTGAACGATGAATGATGGGCGATGTATGATGAACGATGCATGATGGACGATGTGTGATGAACGATATATGATGAACGATGTATTGTGAACGATGTATGGTGAACGATGTATGATGGACGATGTATGAAGATCTATGTATGACGAACGATGTATGACGAACAATGTTTGACAATCAACGTATCATGAACGATGTATGAGGAAGGATTTATGATGTTCGATGTATGATGAACGATGTATGATGAACGATGTAAGATGAACGATGTATTATGTATGATATATGATGTATGAGGCATGATGTATGATGCATGATGTATGATGCATGATGTATGGTGCATGACGCACGATGTATGATTCGTGATACCTGTTGCAGCATGTGTGATGTCTGATTTATGATGATCGATGTATAATGGTCGATGTATGATGACGTATTTATCATGAACGATGTTTGATGAATGATATATGATGACTGATGAGTGATGAACTACGTATGATGAACGATGTATGATGTACGATGTATGATGTATGACGTATGATGTATGATTTTCGATGTATGACGTATAATGAACGATGTATGATGAACGATGTATGATGAACGTTGTATGATGAACGGTGTATGATGTACGACGTATGATGTTCGATGTATGATGTATGATGTATGATTTACTACGTATGAAGTGTGATGTATGATGTATGATGTATGATGAACGATGTATGATCAACGATATACGATGAGCGAGGTATGATGAACGATGTATGGTGTATGATGAACGATGTATTATTAACGATGTAAGATGAACGATGTATGATGAACGAAGTATGATGAACGATCTATGTTGAACGATGTATGATGTACGATGTATGACGGACGATGTATCATGGACGATGAATGATGAACGATGTATGATGCACGGTGTATGGTTTTCGGTGTATGATGTACGTTGAACGATGTATGATGAGGGATTTTCAACGAACAATGAATGTTGAATGTTACATGACGAACGATGAACAATGTATGATGAACGAAGTATGATGAACGACGTATGATGAATGATGTATGATGAACGATGTATGATGGACGATGTATGATGCACGACGTAAGATGTTCGATGTATGATTAGCGTTGTATGATGTGATATGTGTGATATATGATGTATGACGTATGACGTATGATGTATGATGAATGATGTATGATGTATGATGTATGATGTGTGATGTATGATGTATGAATTATGATGTATGGTGTACGATGTGCGATGTACGATGAACGATGTATGATGAACGATGTATGATATATAACGCATGATGTATGATGAACGACGTATGATGTATGATGTGTCATGAATGATGTATGATGTATGATGTATGATGCATGATATATGATGTATGATGTATGTTGTACGATGTATGATGGACTACGTATGTTGAACGATGTATGGTGAACGATGTGTGATGAAAGATGTATAATGTTCGATATATGATGAACGGTGAATGATGAACGATATACGGTGGACGATATATGATGTAGGTTTTATGATGTACGATGTATGATGAACGTTGTATGATGCATTACGAATGATGTATGATGTATGATGTATGATGTCTGATATCTGATGTATGATGTATGATGTATGATGTATGATGCATGATATATGACGTATGATGTATGTTGTACGATGTACAATGGACGATGTATGTTGAACGATGTATGATGAACGATGTATGATGAACGGTGTATGATGAACGTTGTATAATGGTCGATGTATGATGAACCATGAATGATGAACGATGTATGGTGGACGATGTATGATGAACGATGTATGATGAACGATGTATGATACATAACGAATGATGTATGATGAATGATGTATGATGTCTGATGTCTGATGTATGATGTATGATGTATGATGTATAATGCATGATATATGACGTATGATGTATTTTGTGCGATGTACGATGGACGATGTATGTTGAACGATGTATGATGAACGATGTATGATGAACGGTGTATGATGAACGTTGTATAATGGTCGATGTATGATGAACGATGAATGATGAACGATGTATGGTGGACGATGTATGATGATCGATGTATGATGTATCATGTATGATTTTTGAAGTATGGTGTGTGATGTACGATGTATAATGAACGATGTATGATGAGCGATGTATGACGACCAATGTATGATGGACGATGAACGGTGTATGATCTATGATGTATGATGAACGATGTATGATCAACGATATACGATGAGCGAGGTATGATGAACGATGTATGGTGTATGATGAACGATGGATTATTAACGATGTAAGATGAACGATGTATGATGTACGAAGTATGATGAACGATCTATGTTGAACGATGTATGATGTACGATGTATGACGGACGATGTATCATGGACGATGAATGATGAACGATGTATGATGCACGGTGTATGGTTTTCGGTGTATGATGTACGTTGGACGATGTATGATGAGGGATTTTCGACGAACAATGAATGTTGAATGTTACATGACGAACGATGAACAATGTATGATGAACGAAGTATGATGAACGATGTACGATGAACGATGTATGATGGACGATGTATGATGCACGACGTAAGATGGACGCAGTATGATGAACGTTGTATGATGTATGAAGTATGATATATGATGTATGATATATGATGTATGATGTATGATGATTGATGTATGATGTATGATGTATGATGTATGATGTATGATGGATGAATTATGATGTATGATGTACGATGTGCGATGTATGATGAACGACGTATGATGAACGATGTATGATATATAACGCATGATGTATGATGAATGACGTATGATGAATGATGTGTGATGTATGATGTATGATGTATGATGTATGATGCATGATATATGATGTATGATGTATGTTGTACGATGTATGATGGACGGTGCATGTTGAACGATGCATGATGTACGATGTATGATGAACGATATATAATGTTCGATATATAATGAACGGTGAATGATGAACGATGTATGGTGGACGATGTATGATGTACGATGTATGATGTACGATGTATGATGGACGTTCTATGATGCATGACGTATAATGTATGATTTATTATGTATGTTGGACGATGTATGTTGTACGATGTATGATGAACGATGTATGATGAACGATCTATGATTAACGATGTATGATGAACGATGTATGATGAACGATGTATGAAGAACGATGTATAATGAACGATGTATGATGATCGATGAATGATGAACGATGAATGATGAACGATGTATGAAGAACGATATACGATGAACGAAGTATGATGAACGATGTATGGTGTATGATGAACGATGTATTATTAACGATGTATGATGAACGATGTATGATGAACGAAGTATGATGAACGATCTATGTAGAACGGTGTATGATGTACGATGTCTGATGGACGATGTATCATGGATGATGAAAGATGAACGATGTATGCTGTACGATGTACGATGAACGATGTATGTTGAACGATCTATGATTAACGATGTATGATGAACGTTGTATGATGAACGATGTATGAAGAACGATGTATAATGAACGATGTATGATGATCGATGAATGATGAACGATGTATGATGAACGATGTATGATGAACGATGTACGATGAACGAAGTATTATGAACGATGTATGGTGTATGATGAACGATGTATTATTAACGATGTATGATGAACGATGTATGATGAACGAAGTATGATGAACGATGTATCATGGACGATGAATGATGATCTATGTATGATGGACGGTGTATCATGTTCGATGTAGGGTGTACGTTGAACGATGTATGGTGAGGGATGTATGACGAACAATGAATGTTGAATGATACATGACGAACAATGAACAATGTATGACTTATGATGTATGATTTATGATGTATGAAGTATGGTGTATGATGTATGATGTACGATGTATGATGTATGATGGACGATGTAAGTTGAACGGTATGTTCAACGATGGATGATGAATGATGTATGATGTACCATTTATGAGGAACGATGTATGATGAACAATGTATGATGAACGAAGTATGATGAACGACGTATGATGAATGATGTATGATGAACGATGTATGATGGACGATGTATGATGCACGACGTAAGATGGTCGATGTATGATTAGCGTTGTATGATGTGATATGTGTGATATATGATGTATGATGTATGACGTATGATGTATGATGATTGATGTATGATGTATGATGTATGATGTGTGATGTATGATGTATGAATTATGATGTATGATGTACGATGTGCGATGTACGATGAACGATGTATGATGAACGATGTATGATATATAACGCATGATGTATGATGAACGACGTATGATGTATGATGTGTCATGTATGATGTATGAAGTATGATGTATGATGCATGATATATGATGTATGATGTATGTTGTACGATGTATGATGGACTACGTATGTTGAACGATGTATGATGAACGATGTGTGATGAAAGATGTATAATGTTCGATATATGATGAACGGTGATTGATGAACGATATATGGTGGACGAAATATGATGTACGTTGTATGATGTACGATGTATGATGGACGTTGTATGATGCATGACGAATGATGTATGATGTATGACGTATGTTGGACGATGTATGTTGAAAGATGTATGATGAACGATGTATGGTGAACGATCCATGATTAACGATGTATGATGAACGATGTATGATGAACGATGTATGAAGAACGATGTATGATGAACGATGTATGATGATCGATGTATGATGAACGATGTATGATGTATGATGTACGATGTATAATGAACGATGTATGATGAACGATGTATGATGAACGAAGTATGATGAACGATCTATTTTGAACGTTGTATGATGTACGATGTCTGACGGAATATATATCATGGACGATGAAAGATGAACGATGTATGATGGACGGTGTATGATGTTCGATGTATGATGTACGGTGAACGATGTATGATGAGGTGTGTACGACGAAAAATGAACGTTGAATGATACATGACGAACGATGAACAATGTACGACATATGGTGCATGATTTATGATGTATGAAGTATGGTGTATGATGTATGATGTACGATGTAGGATGTATGATGGACGATGTAAGTTGAACGGTATGATGAGCGTTGTATGATGAATGATGTATGATGTACGATGTACCATGAACGATGTATGATGAACAATGTATGATGAACGAAGTATGATGAACGATGTATGAAGGACGATGTATGATGAACGTTTTGTGGTGAACGATATATGATGAACGATGTATGATGAGCGAGGTATGAAGGACGAAATATGATGACCGGTGTATGATGCCCGATGTATGATGAACGATGTATACTGAACGATGAATGATGGGCGATGTATGATGAACGATGCATGATGAACGACTTATGATGAACGATGTATGATGAACGATGTATGATGAACGATGTATGATGGACGATGTATGATGCATTATGTATGATTTATGATGTATGATATGTGACGAAATATGTATGATAAACGATGTAAAATGAACGATATGTGATGAACGATTTATGACGTATGATGTATGAATCACGATGCATGATGTGTGATGCACGATGTTTGACGTATGACGTTTGATGTACGACATATAGAGAACGATGCATGATGTTTGATGTATGATGTATGATGTATGATGTATGATGTATGATGTATGATGTATGATGTATGATGTATGATGTACGATGTATGATGTATGATGTAGGATGTATGATGTATGATGTATAATGTATGATGAACGATGTATGTTGAACGATGTATGAAGAACGATGTATGACGGACGATGTATGAGGAGCCATGTAACAGGGACGATGTATGACGAACTATGTATGATGAACGATGTATGATGAACGATGTATGGCGAACGATGAATGAAGAACAATGAATGATGAACGATGTATGCTGAACGATTTATTATGAACGATGTATGAAGAACGATGTATGGTGGAAGATGTTTGATGAACCATGTATGATGAACGATGTATGATGAACGATGGATGATGATCGATGTATGATGATATATGATGTAATATGTATGATGTATGATGAATGATGTGTGTTGTATGATGTATGATGGACGGTGTATGATGCATTATGTGTCATGTATGATGTTTGATGTGTGATGAAATATATATGATAAACGATGTAAGATGAACGATATATGATGAACGACTTATGATGTATGATGTATGAATCATGATGCATGATGTGTTATGCACGATGTTTGATGTATGACGTATGATGTCCGACGTATAGTGTATGATACATGATGTTTGATGTATGATGTATGATGTATGATGTATGATGTGTGATGTATGATGTGTGATGTATGATGTATGATGTATGAGTAGGATGTATGATGTATGATGTATGATGTATGATGTATGACGTATGTTGTATAATGTATGATGTATGATGTATGAGATATGATGTATCATGTGTGTTGTGTGATGTATGATGAAAGATGTATGATGAAAAGTTTATGATGCCCGATGTATGATGAACGATGTATAATGAACGATGTATGATGAACGATGTATGATGGGCATTGTATGATGCATTATGTATGATGTATGATGTGTGATGTGTGATGAAATATGTATGATAAACGATGTAAGATGTACGATATATGATGAAGGACATATGATGTATGATGTATGAATCATGATGCATGATATGTGATGCACGATGTTAGATGTATGATGAATGATGTATGATGTACGATGAACGATATAATTTGGATGATGTAAGATGTATGAGTTATGGTGTATCATGTATGGTTTACTATGTATGATGTGTGATGTATGATGTATGATGATCGATGTATGATGAACGATGTATGATGAACGATGTATGAAGCTTTATGTACGATGTGTGATGTATGATATGTGATGTAATATGTATGATAAACGATGGAAAAAGAACGATATGTGATGAACGATTTATGATGTATGATGTATGAAACATGATGCATGATGTGTGATGCACGATGTTTGATGCATGACGTATGATGTACGACGTATAGTGTATGATGCATGATGTTTGATGTATGATGTATGATGTATGACGTATGATGTATGATGTATGATGTATGATGTATGACGTATGTTGTATAATGTATGATGTATGATGCCTGATGTATGATGTATGTCGTATGATGTACGATGTATGATGTATGATGTATGATGTATGATGTATGACGTATGTTGTATAATGTACGATGTATCAGGTATGATGCATGATGTATGAGATATGATGTAACAGGTATGTTGAATGGTGTATGAAGGAAGATGTATGATGAACGGTGTATGATGCCCGATCTATGATGAACGATGTATACTGAACGATGAATGATGGGCGATGTATGATGAACGATGCATGATGGACGATGTGTGATGAGCGATATATGATGAACGATGTATTGTGAACGATGTATGGTGAACGATGTATGATGGACGATGTATGAAGATCTATGTATGACGAACGATGTATGACGAACAATGTTTGACAGTCAACGTATCATGAACGATGTATGAGGAAGGATTTATGATGTTCGATGTATGATGAACGATGTATGATGAACGATGTAAGATTAACGATGTATTATGTATGATATATGATGTATGAGGCATGATGTATGATGCATGATGTATGATGCATGATGTATGGTGCATGACGCACGATGTATGTTTCGTGATACCTGTTGCAGCATGTGTGATGTCTGATGGATGATGATCGATGTATAATGGTCGATGTATGATGACGTATTTATCATGAACGATGTTTGATGAATGATATATGATGACTGATGAATGATGAACTACGTATGATGAACGATGTATGATGTACGATTTATGATGTATGACGTATGATGTATGATTTTCGATGTATGACGTATAATGACCGATGTATGATGAACGATGTATGATGAACGTTGTATGATGAACGGTGTATGATGTACGACGTATGATGTTCGATGTATGATGTATGATGTATGATTTACTACGTATGAAGTATGATGTATGATGTATGATGTATGATGTATGATGTATGATGTATGATGTATGATGTATGATGTACGTTGTGTGATGAATTATGTATGACGTATGAGGTATGATGTATGATTTATGATGCATGATGTACGACGTATGTTGTATGATGTATGATGTATGATGTATGATGTATGATGTATGATGTATGTTGTAAGACGTATGGTGTATGATGTATGCCGGAAGATGTGTTACGAACGGGGTATGATTCCCGATGTATGATGGTCGATGTATACTGAACGATGTATGATGACCGACGTATGATGATCGATGCATAATGCACGACGTATGATGAAGGATTCATGATGACCGATGTATGACGAACGAGCTACGAGGTTCGAAGTATGATGTATGATGAACGATGTATGATGTACGATGCGTGACGTATGATGTATGATGTATGGTGTATGCTGTATGATGCATGATGTATGAAGCATGACGTATAATGTATGATGTATGATGAATGATGTATGGTGGACGATGTATTATGTACGATGTATGAAGAACGATGTGTGATGACCAATGTATGATGAACGATGAACGATTTACGATGTATGATGAACGTTGTATGATGAACTATGTATGATGAACGATGTATGATGAACTATGTATAATGAACGATGTATGACTTATGACGTATGATGTATGATGAATATCATATGAAGTATGATGTATGATGAACGATGTATGATGACCAATGTATGGTGACCGATGTATGATGAACGATGTATGATGGACGACGTATGATGCACGATGTCTGATGACCGATGTCTGATGACCGATGTATGATGAACGGTGTATTATGAACTATGTATGAAGAACCATGTATGGTGGTCGAAGTATGATGCCCGATATATGATGAACGGTGAACGTTGTATGATACATGATGTATGATGTTTGATTCATGATGTAAGATGTATGATGTATGATGCATGATGTATGACGAGCGATGCATGATGAACGATGTATGATGTATGATGAACGATGCATTATGAACGATGTATGATGATCGTTGTATGATGAGCTGTATATGATGTATGATGTATGATGTGTGATGTATGATGTAATATGTATGATGTACGATGTATGACGAACGATGTATGATGAAGGACGTATGATGAACGATAAATGGTGT
Source organism: Tetragonula carbonaria (assembly GCA_032399595.1). NCBI lineage: Eukaryota > Metazoa > Arthropoda > Insecta > Hymenoptera > Apidae > Tetragonula > Tetragonula carbonaria. The sequence continues at coordinate 23,408 of JAUCRC010000111.1, forward strand.
ATCACGTAAGATTTATGATGTATGGTGTGTGATGTTCGATGTATGATGAACAATGTGTAATGGACGATGTATGATGACCGATGTATGATGAGCGGTGAACGATGTATGACACATGATGTATGATTTATGAAGTATGATGCATGATGTATGATGTATGATGTATGATGTCTGGTGTGTGATGAAATATGTATGATGAACGGGGTATGATGCCCGATATATGATGAACGATTTATTCTGAACGACGTATGTTGACCGATGTGTGTTGAACGATGCATCATGCACGACGTAAGGTGAACGATGTATGATGACCGATGTATGATGAATGATGAACGAGTTATGTGTTTCGATGTATGATGTTAGATGTATGTTGTATGATGTATGATGTATGATGTAAGATGAATGATGTATGATGTATGATGTAGGATGTATGTTGAAAGATGTATGATGAACGATGTGTGATGAACGATATATGATGAACGATGTATTGTGAAGGATGTATGGCGAACGATGTACGATGAACGATGTGTGATGAACGATGTATGATGAACGTTGTATTATGTATGATGTAATATATATGATGCATGATGTATGATGCATGATGCATGATGCATGATGTATGGTGCATGATATGCGTTGCAGGAAGTATGATGTCTGATGGATGATGATCGATGTATGATGATCGATGTATGATGACGTATATATCATGAACGATGTTTGATGAATGATATATGATGACTGATGAATGATGAACTACGTATGATGAACGATGTATGATGTACGATGTATGATGTATGACGTATGATGTATGATTTGCGATGTATGACGTATAATGAACGATGTATGATGAACGATGTATGATGAACGTTGTATAATGAACGGTGTATGAAGTACGACGTATGATGTTCGATGTGTGATGTATGATGTATGATTTACTACGTATGAAGTATGATGTATGATGAATGATGTATGATGGGTGATGTATGATGTATGATGTATGATTTTCGTTGTGTGATGAATGATGTATGACGTATGAGGTATGATGTATGACTTATGATGCATGATGTACGACGTATGTTGTATGATGTATGATGTATGATGTATGACGTATGATGTATGATGTATGTTGTAAGATGTATGTTGTATTATGTATGCCGAAAGATGTATCATGAACGGGGTATGATGCCCGATGTATGATGAACGATGTATGCTGAAAAATATATGATGACCGACGTATGATGAACGATGCATGATGAACGACGTATGATGAACGATTCATGATGACCGATTTATGACGAACGAGTTACGAGATTCGAAGTATGATGTATGAAGAACGATGTATGATGTACGATGCGTGACGTTTGATGTATGATGAATGGTGTACGCTGTATGATGCATGATGTATGAAGCATGATGTATGACGTATGATATATGATGAACGATATATTTTGGACGATGTATGATGTACGATATATGAAGTACGATGTGTGATGACCGATGTATGATGAACGATGAACGATTTAAGATGAACGATGAACGATTTATGATGAACTATGTATGATGAACGATGTATGATGAACGATGTATAATGAACGATGTAAGACTTATGAGGTATGATGTACGATGTATGATGACCCATGTATGGCGAACGATATATGACGAACGATGTATGATGAACGATGTATGATGAACGATGTATGAAAAGCGATGTATGAGAATCGATGTATGACCAACTATTTATGCTGTACTATGTATGACGAACTATGTATGATGAACGAAGTATGAAGGACGAAGTATGATGGACGATGTATGATGAAAGATGTATGATGAACGATGTATGATGTACTATGTATGATGACCGTTGTATGATGAACGGTGTATGATGAACTATGTATGATGAACCATGTATGGTGATCGAAGTATGATGCCCGATGTATGATGAACGGTGAACGCTGTACGATATATGATGTATGATGTTTGATACATGATGTAAGATGTATGATGTATGATGTATGACGTATGATGTATGATGTATGGTGTATGACATATGATGGACTATGTATGATGGACTGTGTATGATGAACGATGTGTGTCGTATGATGTGTGATGTGTGATGTATGCTGTATGATGTATGATGAACGATGTATGTTGAACGGTGTATGAAGAACGATGTATGACGAACGATGTATGAGGAGCCATGTAACAGGAACGATGTATGACGAACTATGTATGATGAACGATGTATGATGAACAATGTATGACGAACCATGTATGAAGAACGATGAATGACGAACGATGTACGCTGAACGATATATTATGAACGATGTATGAAGAACGATGTATGGTGGACGATGTTTGGTGAACCTTGTATGATAGACGATGTATGATGAACGATGGATGGTGATCGATGTATGATGAACGATGTATGAAGCTTTATGTACGATGTGTGATGTATGATATGTGATGTAATATGTATGATAAACGATGGAAAAAGAACGATATGTGATGAACGATTTATGATGTATGATGTATGAAACATGATGCATGATGTGTGATGCACGATGTTTGATGCATGACGTATGATGTACGACGTATAGTGTATGATGCATGATGTTTGATGTATGATGTATGATGTATGACGTATGATGTATGATGTATGATGTATGATGTATGACGTATGTTGCATAATGTATGATGTATGATGCCTGATGTATGATGTATGTCGTATGATGTACGATGTATGATGTATGATGTATGATGTATGATGTATGACGTATGTTGTATAATGTACGATGTATCAGGTATGATGCATGATGTATGAGATATGATGTAACAGGTATGTTGAATGGTGTATGAAGGAAGATATATGATGAACGGTGTATGATGCCCGATCTATGATGAACGATGTATACTGAACGATGAATGATGGGCGATGTATGATGAACGATGCATGATGGACGATGTGTGATGAACGATATATGATGAACGATGTATTGTGAACGATGTATGGTGAACGATGTATGATGGACGATGTATGAAGATCTATGTATGACGAACGATGTATGACGAACAATGTTTGACAATCAACGTATCATGAACGATGTATGAGGAAGGATTTATGATGTTCGATGTATGATGAACGATGTATGATGAACGATGTAAGATGAACGATGTATTATGTATGATATATGATGTATGAGGCATGATGTATGATGCATGATGTATGATGCATGATGTATGGTGCATGACGCACGATGTATGATTCGTGATACCTGTTGCAGCATGTGTGATGTCTGATTTATGATGATCGATGTATAATGGTCGATGTATGATGACGTATTTATCATGAACGATGTTTGATGAATGATATATGATGACTGATGAATGATGAACTACGTATGATGAACGATGTATGATGTACGATGTATGATGTATGACGTATGATGTATGATTTTCGATGTATGACGTATAATGAACGATGTATGATGAACGATGTATGATGAACGTTGTATGATGAACGGTGTATGATGTACGACGTATGATGTTCGATGTATGATGTATGATGTATGATTTACTACGTATGAAGTATGATGTATGATGTATGATGTATGATGAACGATGTATGATCAACGATATACGATGAGCGAGGTATGATGAACGATGTATGGTGTATGATGAACGATGTATTATTAACGATGTAAGATGAACGATGTATGATGAACGAAGTATGATGAACGATCTATGTTGAACGATGTATGATGTACGATGTATGACGGACGATGTATCATGGACGATGAATGATGAACGATGTATGATGCACGGTGTATGGTTTTCGGTGTATGATGTACGTTGAACGATGTATGATGAGGGATTTTCGACGAACAATGAATGTTGAATGTTACATGACGAACGATGAACAATGTATGATGAACGAAGTATGATGAACGATGTACGATGAACGATGTATGATGGACGATGTATGATGCACGACGTAAGATGGACGCAGTATGATGAACGTTGTATGATGTATGAAGTATGATATATGATGTATGATAAATGATGTATGATGTATGATGATTGATGTATGATGTATGATGTATGATGTATGATGTATGATGGATGAATTATGATGTATGATGTACGCTGTGCGATGTATGATGAACGACGTATGATGAACGATGTATGATATATAACGCATGATGTATGATGAATGACGTATGATGAATGATGTGTGATGTATGATGTATGATGTATGATGTATGATGCATGATATATGATGTATGATGTATGTTGTACGATGTATGATGGACGGTGCATGTTGAACGATGCATGATGTACGATGTATGATGAACGATATATAATGTTCGATATATAATGAACGGTGAATGATGAACGATGTATGGTGGACGATGTATGATGTACGATGTATGATGTACGATGTATGATGGACGTTCTATGATGCATGACGTATAATGTATGATTTATTATGTATGTTGGACGATGTATGTTGTACGATGTATGATGAACGATGTATGATGAACGATCTATGATTAACGATGTATGATGAACGATGTATGATGAACGATGTATGAAGAACGATGTATAATGAACGATGTATGATGATCGATGAATGATGAACGATGTATGATGAACGATGTATGATGAACGATATACGATGAACGAAGTATGATGAACGATGTATGGTGTATGATGAACGATGTATTATTAACGATGTATGATGAACGATGTATGATGAACGAAGTATGATGAACGATCTATGTTGAACGGTGTATGATGTACGATGTCTGATGGACGATGTATCATGGACGATGAAAGATGAACGATGTATGCTGTACGATGTACGATGAACGATGTATGTTGAACGATTTATGATTAACGATGTATGATGAACGTTGTATGATGAACGATGTATGAAGAACGATGTATAATGAACGATGTATGATGATCGATGAATGATGAACGATGTATGATGAACGATGTATGATGAACGATGTACGATGAACGAAGTATGATCAACGATGTATGGTGTATGATGAACGATGTATTATTAACGATGTATGATGAACGATGTATGATGAACGAAGTATGATGAACGATGTATCATGGACGATGAATGATGAGCTATGTATGATGGACGGTGTATCATGTTCGATGTATGGTGTACGTTGAACGATGTATGGTGAGGGATGTATGACGAACAATGAATGTTGAATGATACATGACGAACAATGAACAATGTATGACTTATGATGTATGATTTATGATGTATGAAGTATGGTGTATGATGTATGATGTACGATGTATGATGTATGATGGACGATGTAAGTTGAACGGTATGTTGAACGATGGATGATGAATGATGTATGATGTACCATTTATGAGGAACGATGTATGATGAACAATGTATGATGAACGAAGTATGATGAACGACGTATGATGAATGATGTATGATGAACGATGTATGATGGACGATGTATGATGCACGACGTAAGATGGTCGATGTATGATTAGCGTTGTATGATGTGATATGTGTGATATATGATGTATGATGTATGACGTATGATGTATGATGAATGATGTATGATGTATGATGTATGATGTGTGATGTATGATGTATGAATTATGATGTATGATGTACGATGTGCGATGTACGATGAACGATGTATGATGAATGATGTATGATATATAACGCATGATGTATGATGAACGACGTATGATGTATGATGTGTCATGTATGATGTATGATGTATGATGTATGATGAATGATATATGATGTATGATGTATGTTGTACGATGTATGATGGACTACGTATGTTGAACGATGTATGATGAACGATGTGTGATGAAAGATGTATAATGTTCGATATATGATGAACGGTGAATGATGAACGATATATGGTGGACGAAATATGATGTACGTTGTATGATGTACGATGTATGATGGACGTTGTATGATGCATGACGAATGATGTATGATGTATGACGTATGTTGGACGATGTATGTTGAAAGATGTATGATGAACGATGTATGGTGAACGATCCATGATTAACGATGTATGATGAACGATGTATGATGAACGATGTATGAAGAACGATGTATGATGAACGATGTATGATGATCGATGTATGATGAACGATGTATGATGTATGATGTACGATGTATAATGAACGATGTATGATGAACGATGTATGATGAACGAAGTATGATGAACGATCTATTTTGAACGTTGTATGATGTACGATGTCTGACGGAATATATATCATGGACGATGAAAGATGAACGATGTATGATGGACGGTGTATGATGTTCGATGTATGATGTACGGTGAACGATGTATGATGAGGTGTGTACGACGAAAAATGAACGTTGAATGATACATGACGAACGATGAACAATGTATGACATATGGTGCATGATTTATGATGTATGAAGTATGGTGTATGATGTATGATGTACGATGTATGATGTATGATGGACGATGTAAGTTGAACGGTATGATGAGCGTTGTATGATGAATGATGTATGATGTACGATGTACCATGAACGATGTATGATGAACAATGTATGATGAACGAAGTATGATGAACGATGTATGAAGGACGATGTATGATGAACGTTTTGTGGTGAACGATATATGATGAACGATGTATGATGAGCGAGGTATGAAGGACGAAATATGATGACCGGTGTATGATGCCCGATGTATGATGAACGATGTATACTGAACGATGAATGATGGGCGATGTATGATGAACGATGCATGATGAACGACTTATGATGAACGATGTATGATGAACGATGTATGATGAACGATGTATGATGTACGATGTATGATGCATTATGTATGATTTATGATGTATGATATGTGACGAAATATGTATGATAAACGATGTAAAATGAACGATATGTGATGAACGATTTATGACGTATGATGTATGAATCACGATGCATGATGTGTGATGCACGATGTTTGACGTATGACGTTTGATGTACGACATATAGAGAACGATGCATGATGTTTGATGTATGATGTATGATGTATGATGTATGATGTATGATGTATGATGTATGATGTACGATGTATGATGTATGATGTAGGATGTATGATGTATGATGTATAATGTATGTTGAACGATGTATGTTGAACGATGTATGAAGAACGATGTATGACGGACGATGTATGAGGAGCCATGTAACAGGGACGATGTATGACGATCTATGTATGATGAACGATGTATGATGAACGATGTATGGCGAACGATGAATGAAGAACAATGAATGATGAACGATGTATGCTGAACGATTTATTATGAACGATGTATGAAGAACGATGTATGGTGGAAGATGTTTGATGAACCATGTATGATGAACGATGTATGATGAACGATGGATGATGATCGATGTATGATGATATATGATGTAATATGTATGATGTATGATGAATGATGTGTGTTGTATGATGTATGATGGACGGTGTATGATGCATTATGTGTCATGTATGATGTTTGATGTGTGATGAAATATATATGATAAACGATGTAAGATGAACGATATATGATGAACGACTTATGATGTATGATGTATGAATCATGATGCATGATGTGTTATGCACGATGTTTGATGTATGACGTATGATGTCCGACGTATAGTGTATGATACATGATGTTTGATGTATGATGTATGATGTATGATGTATGATGTATGATGTATGATGTGTGATGTATGATGTATGATGTATGAGTAGGGTGTATGATGTATGATGTATGATGTATGATGTATGACGTATGTTGTATAATGTATGATGTATGATGTATGAGATATGATGTATCATGTGTGTTGTGTGATGTATGATGAAGATGTATGATGAAAAGTATATGATGCCCGATGTATGATGAACGATGTATAATGAACGATGTATGATGAACGATGTATGATGGGCATTGTATGATGCATTATGTATGATGTATGATGTGTGATGTGTGATGAAATATGTATGATAAACGATGTAAGATGTACGATATATGATGAAGGACATATGATGTATGATGTATGAATCATGATGCATGATATGTGATGCACGATGTTAGATGTATGATGAATGACGTATGATGTACGATGAACGATATAATTTGGATGATGTAAGATGTATGAGTTATGGTATATCATGTATGGTTTACTATGTATGATGTGTGATGTATGATGTATGATGATCGATGTATGATGAACGATGTATGATGAACGATGTATGAAGCTTTATGTACGATGTGTGATGTATGATATGTGATGTAATATGTATGATAAACGATGTAAAAGGAACGATATGTGATGAACGATTTATGATGTATGATGTATGAAACATGATGCATGATGTGTGAGGCACGATGTTTGATGCATGACGTATGATGTACGACGTATAGTGTATGATGCATGATGTTTGATGTATGATGTATGATGTATGACGTATGATGTATGATGTATGATGTATGATGTATGACGTATGTTGTATAATGTATGATGTATGATGCCTGATGTATGATGTATGTCGTATGATGTACGATGTATGATGTATGATGTATGATGTATGATGTATGACGTATGTTGTATAATGTACGATGTATCAGGTATGATGCATGATGTATGAGATATGATGTAACAGGTATGTTGAATGGTGTATGAAGGAAGATGTATGATGAACGGTGTATGATGCCCGATCTATGATGAACGATGTATACTGAACGATGAATGATGGGCGATGTATGATGAACGATGCATGATGGACGATGTGTGATGAACGATATATGATGAACGATGTATTGTGTACGATGTATGGTGAACGATGTATGATGGACGATGTATGAAGATCTATGTATGACGAACGATGTATGACGAACAATGTTTGACAATCAACGTATCATGAACGATGTATGAGGAAGGATTTATGATGTTCGATGTATGATGAACGATGTATGATGAACGATGTAAGATTAACGATGTATTATGTATGATATATGATGTATGAGGCATGATGTATGATGCATGATGTATGATGCATGATGTATGGTGCATGACGCACGATGTATGATTCGTGATACCTGTTGCAGCATGTGTGATGTCTGATGGATGATGATCGATGTATAATGGTCGATGTATGATGACGTATTTAACATGAACGATGTTTGATGAATGATATATGATGACTAATGAATGATGAACTACGTATGATGAACGATGTATGATGTACGATGTATGATGTATGACGTATGATGTATGATTTTCGGTGTATGACGTATAATGACCGATGTATGATGAACGATGTATGATGAACGTTGTATGATGAACGGTGTATGATGTACGACGTATGATGTTCGATGTATGATGTATGATGTATGATTTACTACGTATGAAGTATGATGTATGATGTATGATGTATGATGTATGATGTATGATATATGATGTGTGATGTACGTTGTGTGATGAATTATGTATGACGTATGAGGTATGATGTATGATTTATGATGCATGATGTACGACGTATGTTGTATGATGTATGATGTATGATGTATGATGTATGATGTATGATGTATGTTGTAAGACGTATGGTGTATGATGTATGCCGGAAGATGTATTACGAACGGGGTATGATTCCCGATGTATGATGATCGATGTATACTGAACGATGTATGATGACCGACGTATGATGATCGATGCATAATGCACGACGTATGATGAAGGATTCATGATGACCGATGTATGACGAACGAGCTACGAGGTTCGAAGTATGATGTATGATGAACGATGTATGATGTACGATGCGTGACGTATGATGTATGATGTATGGTGTATGCTGTATGATGCATGATGTATGAAGCATGACGTATAATGTATGATGTATGATGAATGATGTATGGTGGACGATGTATTATGTACGATGTATGAAGAACGATGTGTGATGACCGATGTATGATGAACGATGAACGATTTACGATGTATGATGAACGATGTATGATGAACTATGTATGATGAACGATGTATGATGAACTATTTATAATGAACGATGTATGACTTATGACGTATGATGTATGATGAATATCATATGAAGTATGATGTATGATGAACGATGTATGATGACCAATGTATGGTGACCGATGTATGATGAACGATGTATGATGGACGACGTATGATGAACGATGTCTGATGACCGATGTCTGATGACCGATGTATGATGAACGGTGTATTATGAACTATGTATGAAGAACCATGTATGGTGGTCGAAGTATGATGCCCGATATATGATGAACGGTGAACGTTGTATGATACATGATGTATGATGTTTGATTCATGATGTAAGATGTATGATGTATGATGTATGATGTATGACGAGCGATGCATGATGAACGATGTATGATGTATGATGAACGATGCATTATGAACGATGTATGATGATCGTTGTATGATGAGCTGTGTATGATGTATGATGTATGATGTGTGATGTATGATGTAATATGTATGATGTACGATGTATGACGAACGATGTATGATGAACGACGTATGATGAACGATAAATGGTGTATCACGTAAGATTTATGATGTATGGTGTGTGATGTTCGATGTATGATGAACAATGTGTAATGGACGATGTATGATGACCGATGTATGATGAGCGGTGAACGATGTATGACACATGATGTATGATTTATGAAGTATGATGCATGATGTATGATGTATGATGTCTGATGTGTGATGAAATATTTATGATGAACGGGGTATGATGCCCGATATATGATGAATGATGAACGAGTTATGTGTTTCGATGTATGATGTTTGATGTATGTTGTATGATGTATGATGTATGATGTAAGATGAGTGATGTATGATGTATGATGTAGGATGTATGTTGAAAGATGTATGATGAACGATGTGTGATGAACGATATATGATGAACGATGTATTGTGAAGGATGTATGGCGAACGATGTACGATGAACTATTTATGACTTATGATGTATGCTGTATGATGCACTATGTATGATGCATGGTGTATGATGTATGATGTATGATGTGTGATGTATGATGTATGATGTATGCTCTGTGATGCATGATGCATGATGCATGATTTATGATGTATGATGTATGATGTATGATGTATGATGTATGATGAACGATGAATGATGAACGATTAAAGATGAACGATATATGTTGCACGATGTATGGAGAACGATGTATGATGAACGATGTTTGATGGACGATTTTTGATCACCGATGTATGACAAACGATGTATGATAAACGATGTATGATGTATGATGTATGGTGAACGATTTATGATGTATGATGCATGCTGTAGGATGTATGATGAACGATGTATGATGAACGATGTATGTCGTATTATATGTGATGTATGATGTATGATGTATGATGTATGATATATGATGTATGATGTATGATATATGGTGAATGATCAACGATGTATAATGAACGATGTCTGATGAACTATGTTTGATGACCTATGAAAGTCGAACGATGTATGATGAACGATGTATGGTGAACTATGTATGATGAACGATACGTGATTTATGATATATGATGTATGATGTATGCTCTATGATGCATGATGTATGAACCATGATGTATGATGTATGATGTATGATGTATGATGTGTGGTGTACGATGTACGATGAACGATGTATGATGAACGAATTATGACGAACTATGTGTGATGTATGATGAATGATGTATGTTGTATCCTGAATGATGCATCATTTATGATGCATGATGTATGATTTATGACGTATGATATATGATGTATGATGTGTGGTCTATGAGCAACGATGGACAATGAATGATGTATTATGTATGCGATATGATGTATGATGTATGATGTATGAAGGATGATGTACGATGAACGATGAATGATGAACAATGTATGATGGATGATGTATAACGAACGATGTATGATGAACATTGTATGACGGACCATGTTTAATGGACGATGTATGATGAACGATGCATGATGAACAATGTATGTTGAACGATGTATGATGAACGATGTATGATGAACGTTGTAATGTGAACTACATATGATGAATTATTTGTGATTTATGTGATATGATGTATGTTGTATGCTGTATGATGCATGATGTATGGTGCATGATGGACGATGTATTGGGAACGATGTATGACGAACGATATATGATGAACGATTTATGATGAACGATGAATGATGAACGATGTATGATGACCGATGTATGATGGACGATTAATGATGATCAATTTATGATGAACGACGTGTGTTGAACGATGTATGATGATCGATGTATGATGAAAGATGTATGATGAACGATGTGTGATGACCGATGTATGACGAACGATGTATGATGAACGATTTATGACGTATGATGTCTGATGTATGATGGATGATGTATGGTGAATGATGAACGATGTATGATGAACGATATATACTGAACGCCGTATGATGACCGATATCTGTTGAACGATGTATGATGAACGATGTGTGATGAACGATGTATGATGGACCATGTATCATGACCGATGTATGGTGACCGATGTATGATGAATGATGAATCATATACGATGTATAATATATGATGTAAGATGTATGATGTATGAATTATGATGCATGATGTAATTTGTATGATGTATTATGTATGATGTATGATGTAAGATGTGTGATGTATGATGTATGATGAACGATGAATTATGAACGATATATGATGAACGATATATGTTGAACGATGTATGATGTATGACGTATGATGTATGATGTATGTTGGATGATGCATGGTGAATGATGAACGATGTATGATGAACGATGTATGATGAACGATGTTTGATGTCATATGAAAGTTGAACGATGTATGGTGAACGATGTATGATGAACGATGTATGATGAACGATTAATGACGAACGATGTATGATGAACGTCTATTGATGATCGATGTATGATGTATGCTGAATGATGCATGATGTATGATGCATGATGTATGATATATTATGTATGATGTATGATGAGCGATTGCATGATGGACGATGAATGAGGAACGGTGTAAGATGAACGATGCGTTATGACCGATGTATGGTGAACGTTGAACGATGTACGATGTATGATGAACGATGTGTGATGAACGATGTATGATGTACTATGTATGATGACCGATGTATAATGAACGATGTATGACTTATGATGTATGACGTACGATGAATAACGTATGATGTATGATGTATGATGAACAATGTATGATTACCGGTGTATGATGACCGATGTATGATGCACGATGTGTGAAGAAAGATGTATGAAATATGACGTATGTTGTATGATGCATGATGTATGATGTATGATGTGTGATGTATGATGTAGAATGTATGACGTATGCTGTATGATGTATGATATATGATGTGTGATGTATGATGTATGATGTAAGACGTATGTTGTATGATGTGTGATGTATGATGTATGATGTATGAAGTACGATGTATGACGAGCGATGTATGATGAACGATGCATTATGTACCACGTATGACTTATTATGTATGGCGTGTGATGTTCGATGTATGATGAACAATGTGTAATGGACGATGTATGATGACCGATGTATGATGAACGACGAACGTTGAATGCTGAACGATATATGATAGTCGATGTATGATGAACGATGTATGATGAACTATGTATGATGAACGATGTATGATGGACGATGTATGATGGACGATGTCTGATGGACGATATATGATGAACGGTGTGTGATGATGTATGTATGAAGAACAATGTTTGCTGAACGATATATGATGACTGAAGTATGATGACCGTTGTATGATGAACGATGTATGATGTACGAGGTATGATGTACGATGTATGATGTATGACGTACGATATACTATGTATGATGTTTGATGTATGATGTATGAGTTATGATGAATGATGTATGACGTATGAGGTCAGATGTATGATTTATGATGAACGATGTAGGACGTATGTTGCATGATGTACGATGTATTATGTATGATGTATGACGTATGATGTATGTTGTAAGGTGTATGTTCTATGATGTATGACGAAAGATGCATTATGAACGGGGTATTATGCCCGATGTACGATGAACGATGTATACTGAACGATGTATGATGACCGACGTATGATGCACAATGCATGATGAACGACGTACGATGTACGATTCATGATGACAGATGTATGACGGACGAGTTACGAGGTTCGAAGAATGATGTATGGTGAACCATGTATGACATACGATGCGTGACGTATGATGTATGATGATTGGTGTATGCTGTATGATGCATGATGTATGAAGCATGATATATGATGTATGATGTATGATGAACGATGTATGATGAACGATGCATGAAGGACGAAGTATGATGAACAATGAATGATGTACGATGTATGATGAACGATGTATGATGAACGATGTATGATGAACGATGTATGATGAACTATATATGATGACCGCTGTATGATGAACGATGTATGATGTGCTTTGTATGACGATCCATGTTTGGTGATCGAAGTATGATGCCAGATGTATGATGAACCGTGAACGTTGTATGATATATGATGTATGATGTTTGATACATGATGTAAAACGTATGATGTGTGATGTATGATGTATGATGCATGATGTATGGTTTATGACATATGATGGACTATGTATGATGAACGGTGTATGATGAACGATGTATGAGGAGCCATGTAACAGGAACGATGTATGACGAACTATGGATGATGAACGATGTATGATGAACGATGTATGACGAACGATGTATGAAGCACGATGAATGGTGAACGATGTATGCTGAACGATGTATTATGAACGATGAATGAAGGACGATATATGATGAACGATGTATGATGAGCGATGTATGATGGACGAAGTATGATGGACGATGTATTATGAACGACGTATGATGAACGATGTGTGACCTATGATGAATGGTGTATGATGTATGCTGAATGTTGCATGATGTATGATGCATGATGTATGATATATTATGTATGATGTATGATGAACGATTGCATGATGGACGATGAATGAGGAACGGTGTAAGATGAACGATGCGTTATGACCGATGTATGGTGAACGTTGAACGATGTACGATGTATGATGAACGATGTGTGATGAACGATGTATGATGTACTATGTATGATGACCGATGTATAATGAACGATGTATGACTTATGATGTATGACGTATGATGAATAACGTATTATGTACCATGTATGATGAACAATGTATGATTACCGGTGTATGATGACCGATGTATGATGCACGATGTGTGAAGAAAGATGTATGAAATATGACGTATGTTGTATGATGCATGATGTATGATGTATGATGTGTGATGTATGATGTAGGATGTATGACGTATGCTGTATGATGTATGATATATGATGTGTGATGTATGATGTATGATGTAAGACGTATGTTGTATGATGTGTGATGTATGATGTATGATGTATGAAGTACGATGTATGACGAACGATGTATGATGAACGATGCATTATGTACCACGTATGACTTATTATGTATGGTGTGTGATGTTCGATGTATGATGAACAATGTGTAATGGATGATTTTGATAACCGATGTATGCTGAACGACGAACGATGTATGATGAACGATATATGATAATCGATGTATGATAAACGATGTATGATGGACGATGTATGATGAACTATGTATGATGGCCGTTGTATGATGAACGGTGTATGATGGACTATGTATGATGAACCATGTATGGTGTTCGAAGTATAATGCCCGATGTATGATGAACGGTGAACGTTGTATGATATATGATGTATGATGTTTGATACATGATGTAAGATGTATGATGTATGACGTGTGATGAACGATGTATGATGAACGATGTATGAAGGATGATGAATGATGACCGATGAATGTAGAACGATGTATTATGAACGATGTATGATGTACGTTCTATGATGTACGATGTGTGATGTATGATGTATGATGAATGACGTATGATGTGTGATGAATGATGAACGAAGTACTATGAACGATGTATTATGTGTGATGTATGGTGTATGATGTACGATGTATGTTGTATGATGTCTGTTGTATGATGAACTATGTATGATGGACGGTGTATGATGAAAGATGTATGATGAACGATGTATGATGAACGATGTCTGGTGACCGAAGTCTGGTCACCGATGTCTGATGACCGATGTATGACGAACGATCTATGATGTACGATATATGATCTATGATGTATGATGTATGTTGAAAGATGTACTTAATATGATGTATGGTGAACGACGTTAGATGAACAATGTGTGACCAACGATATATGATGAACGATGTAGGATGGACTATGTATGATGAACGATGTATGCTGGACGATGTATAATGAAAGATGCATGACATATGATGTATGATGTATGATGAATAACGTATGAAGTATGATGTATGATGAACGATGTATGTTGACCAATGTATGGTGACCGATGTATGACGAACTATGTATGATGAACGATGCATGATGAACGACGTCTGATGACCGATGTCTGATGACCGATGTATGTTGGACGTTGTATGATTTACGATGTATGATCTATGATGTATGATGTATGTTGTATGATGTATTATATATGATGTATGATGAACGACGTTAGATGAACAATGTATGACGAACGATATAGGATGAACGATGTATGATGGACGATGTATGATGAACGATGCATGATGACCGATGTATAATGAACGATGAACGATGTTTGATCTATGATGTATGATGTATGATATATGATGAAAGATTTATGTTGTATGACGTATGATGCATGATATATGATGAAAGATGTATGATGAACGGTGTATGATGAAAGATGTGTGTCTTATGATGTGTGACGTGTGATGTATGCTGTATGATGTATCATGAACGATGTACGTTGAACGATATATGAAGAACGATGTATGATGACCGATGTATGATGACCGATGTATGATGACCGATTTTTGATGAACGATGTACCATGTATGATGTGCAATGAATGATATATGATGTATGATGTATGGTGTATGATGTATGATGTATGATTTATGATGTATGATGTATGATGTATGATGTATGATGTTTGGTGTGTGATGTATGATTCATGATGTATGGTGTATAATGTATGATGTATGATATATGATGTATGATGTATGATGTGTGATGTATGATGTATGATGTGTGATGTATGATGTATGATGAACGATGGATGATAAACGATGTATGATGAACTATGTATTACGTATGATTCATGTTGTAAGATGTATGATGAACGATGAAGAATGAACTATGAATGATGAACATTGTATTATGTATGACGATTGTAGTACGATGTATGATATCTGATGTACGATGTGTGATGAACGATGCATGATGAACGATTTATGATGAACTATGTATTATGTACGATTTATGATGTCCGATATATGATGAACGATGTATGATGAACGATATATGATTACCGATGTATGATGGCCGAAGTATGATGACCGATTTACGATGAACGATGTAGCATCTATGATGACTTATGAATGATTTATGTTGAATGATGCATGGTGTATGATATATGTTGTATGATGTATGATATATGATGTATGATGTATGATGTATGATGTATGATGTATGGTGTATGATGTATGATGTATGATATATAATGTATCATATATGATGTTTGATGAATGATTTATGTTGTATGATGTATGATGTATAATATATGATGTATAATGTATGATGTCTAACTAAAATGAACGTTGTACGATGAACGATGTATGATGACCGATGTATGATGGACGATGTATGATGTCCGATGTATGATGTCCGATGTATGGCGTATGATGTATGACGCACATTTTATGATGTATGATGTGCGATGTATGATGTATGTTGTATGAGGTATGATGTATGATGTATGATGTATGGGGTATGATGTATGATGTGTGATGAAGGATGAACGATGTACGATGAACTATGTATGATGTATGTTGTAAGATGTATGATGGACCGTGTAGGATGAATAATGTATGATGAACGATGTATGATGGACATTGCATGGTGTATGGTGCATGATGTATGATGTATGATGTCTGATACACGATGTATGGTGAACGATGTATAATGAAAGATGTATGATGAACGATACTTGGTGAACGATATATGATGAACGATGTATGAAGAACGACGTATGATGACCGATGTATGATGACCGATGTATGGTGATCTATGTATGATGCCCGATGTATGATGACAGAAATATGATGAACGATTAACCATGTATGATGTGTTATGTATGATTTATGATGCATGGTGTATGCTGTATGACTTATGATGTGTGTTGAATGATGTGTGATATATGATTTATGATGTATGATGTGCGATGTATGATGTACGATGTATGATGTATGATGTATGACGTATGATGTATGATTTATTATGTCTAATGGAAGATGAACGATGTATGATGTTCGATGTATGATGCCCGATGTATGATGAACTATATATGGCGTATGAATTATGACGTACGATGTATGATGTATGATGTACGATGTATGATGTATGATGTATGTTGTATGATGTATGGTGTATGATCTATGATGTAGGATGAACGATGTTTGATGAACTATGTATTATGTATGATGAATGATGTATGATATATGATGTATGATGTATGATGTATTATGTATGATGATTGATCAATGATGTATGATGCATGACGTATGTTGAATGATGTATGATGGACGACGTATGATGAACTACATATTATGGGTGATGTATGTTGTAAGATATATGATGAACGATGTATGATGAACTACGTATTATGTATGATGTATGTTGTAAGATATATGATGAACGATGTATGATGAACGATATATGATATATGATGTGTGATGTATGATGTATGATGTATCATGTTTGATGAACGATGGACGATGTATGATGTATGATGTATGATGTATGTTATATGATGTAAGATGAATGATGTAGTATGTATGATGTATGATGAACGATGGATGATGAACGATTTGTGGTGAACGAAAAATGATGCACGATGAATGATGAACGATGTATGACGTATGATGCATGATGTATGACGTAAGACGTATGATGTTTACTGAACGACGTATGATGAACGATGTATGATGCACGATGTGTGATGAAAGATGTATGATGACCGATGTATGATGTACGATGCATGACGTACGATTTATGACGTATGATGTATGATGTAGGATGTTTGACGTATGATGTATGATGAACGATGAACGATGTACGATGTAAGATGGAAGATGTATGATGGACGATGTATGATGAACGATTTATGATGAACGATGTATGATAAACGATGTATCATGGACGATGTAAGATGAACGTTTTACGATGAACGATGTATGACGAACGATGTACGATGAACGGTGTATGATGAACGATGTACGATGAACTATGTATGTTGTACGATGAATGATGAACGATGAATGATGACGATGTATGATGAACGATGTATGATGAACTACGTGTTATGTATGATGTACGTTGTAAGATGTATGATGGACGATGCATGATGAACAAAGCATGATGACCGATGTATGATGACCGATTTATGATGAACGATTTACCATGTATGATGTCTTATGTATGATTATGGTATATGATGTGTGGTGTATGATGTATGATGTATGATGTATGATTTATGATTTATGATGTATGATGTATGATGTGTGATGTATGTTGTATGATGAATGATGTATGATATATGGTGTATGATGTACGATGTATGATATATGATGTATGATGTATGATGTTTGATGCATGATGTATGATGTATGATGTATGATGTATGATGCATGATATTTGGTGTATGATGTCTAATGAAAGATGAACGCTGTATGATGTTCGATGTATGATGACCGATGTATGATGATCGATATATGGCGTATGATTAATGACGTACGATGTATGATGCACTATGTATTAAGTTTGGTGTATGTTGTAAGATGTATGATGAACGATATAGAATGAAAAATATATGATGAACGGTGTATGATGAAAATTGTATGATGTATGATGCATGATGTATGATGTATGATGTCTGAAGTACGATGTATGATGACCGATGTATTAGGAACGATATATGGCGTATGATGAATGACGAACGTTGTATGATGTAAGTTGTAACATGTATGATGGACGATGTATGATGTACTACGTGTTATGTATGATGTATGTTGTAATATATATGGTGAACGATGTATGATGAACAATGTAAGATGAACCATTTATGATGAACGTTGTATGATGTATAATTCATGATGTATGATGTATGATGACTGATGTACGATGTATGATGAACGATGTATAATGGACGATGTATGATGAACGAAGTATGATGAACGATGTATGATGAACGATGTATGATGAACAATGTATGATGAACGATCTATGATGACCGATATATGATGAACGAAGTATGATGCACGACATATGATGACCGATGTATGATGACCGATGTATGATGACCGATTTATGATGTACGATGTACCATGTATGATGTCTTATGTATGGTTTATGATGGATGATGCATGGTGTATGATGTATGATGTATGATATGTGATTTATGATGTATGACGTATGATGTATGATGTATCGTGTATGATGCATGATGTATGATGTATGGTGTATGACGTATGATTTATGATATATGATGTATGATGTATGATGTATGATGTGGGATGTACGATGTGGGATGTACGATGTGTGATGTATGTTGTATGACGTACGATTTATGATGTATGATGAATGATGTCCAACGAAATGTGAACGATGTATGATGAACGATGTATGATGACCGTTGTGTGATGAACGATAAATGGAGTATGATTTATGACGTACGATGTATGATGTATGATGTATGATGTATGATGTATGATGTATGATATATGATGTATGACGTATGTTGTATAATGTATGATGTATGATGTATGATGTATGATGTATGATGTGCGGTGTATGATGTATGTTGTATGATATATGATGTATGATGTATGATGTCTGATGTATGATGAACTATGAATGATAAACGGTGTATGACGCACTATGTATTATGTATGGTGTATGCTGTAAGATGTATGATGAGCGATGTAGGATGAGCAATGAATGATGAACTATGTGTGATGAAAATTGTATGATGTATGATGCATTATGTATGATGTATGATGTCTGATGTACTATGTGTGATGGACGATGTATGATGAACTATGTGTGATGAACGATGTATGATGAATGTCTTATGATGACAGATATGTGATGAACGATGTATGATGAACGATATATGATGACCGATGCATGATGGCCGATGTGTGATGAACGATATATGATGAACAATGAACCATGTATGATGTATTATGTATGATTTATGATGGATGGTGTATGGTGTATGATGTAAGATATATGATGAACGATATATGATGTATGATGTATGATGTATGCTGTATGGTGTATGATGTGTGATGTATAATATATGATGTATGTTGTATGAATTATGATGTATGATATATGATGTATGATGCATGATATATGATTTATGATGTGTGATGTATGATGTATGATGTATGATGTATGATGTATCGTGTATGATGTATGGTGTATGATGTCTAATGAAAGATGAACGGGGCACGTTGAACGATGTGTGATGACCGATGTATGACGAACGATATATGGCGTATGATGTATGACGAACGTTGTATAATATATGATGTATGATGTGTGATGAATGTTGTATGATGTATGATGTATGATGTATGATGTGTGATGTATATTGTAAGATGTATGATGGTCAATTTAGGATGAACAATGTATTATGAACGATGTATGATATACACTGTATGATGCATGATGCATGATGTATGATGTATGATATCTGATGAACGATGTATGATGAACGATGTATAATGAAAGATGTATAATGAACGATGTATGATGAACGATTTATGATGAACGATGTATGTCGAACGATGTATGATGACCGATGTATGATTACCGATGTATGATGACCGACTTATGATGAGCGATTAAACATGTATGATGTGTTATGTATGATATATGATGTATGATGAGTGGTGTATGATGTATGATTTAAGTTGCATGATGTATGATATATGATGTATGATGTATGATGTATGATGTCTAATGAAAGATGAACGATGTATGATGAAAGATGTATGATGACCGATGTATGATGAACGATATATGGCGTATGATTTATGACGTACCATGTATGATGTATGATGTATGATGTATGAAGTATGTTGTATGATGTATAATGTATGAGGAATGGGGAATGATGTATGATGTATGATGTATGATGTATG
Organism: Tetragonula carbonaria; assembly: GCA_032399595.1. Classification (NCBI taxonomy): domain Eukaryota; kingdom Metazoa; phylum Arthropoda; class Insecta; order Hymenoptera; family Apidae; genus Tetragonula; species Tetragonula carbonaria. The sequence goes on from JAUCRC010000111.1 coordinate 45,827, forward strand.
ATGTATGATGAACGATGAATGATAAAAGATGTATGATGAAATATGTAGAACGTATGATGTACGTTGTAAGATGGCTGATGAACGTTATAGGATGAACAATGTATGATGAACATTGTATGATGTATGATGCATATAGTATGATATATGATGTCTGATGTACGATGTGTAATGAACGATGTGTGATGAACGATGTATGATGAACGATGTATGATGAACGATTTCTGATGACCGATATATGATGAACCATGTACGATGAACGATATATGATGACCGATGTATGATGACCGATGTATGATGACCGATTTATGATGAACGATGCAGCATGTATGATGTCTTATGTATGATTTATAATGGATGACGCATGGTGTATGATGTATGATGTATGATGTATGATTTATGATGTATGATGTATGATGTATGATGTATGTTGTATGATATATGATGTATGATGTATGGTGTATGATGTATGATGTATGATATATGATGTATGATGAATGATGTGAGATGTATGATTTATGTTGTATGATGTATAATGTATGATGTATGATGTATGATGTATGATGCCTAATTAAAAATGAACGTTGTATGATGAACAATGAATGATGACCGATGTATGATGTACGATATATGGAGTATGATGTATGACGTATATTGTATGATGTATGATGTGTGATATATGATGTATGTTGTATCATGTATGATGTATGATGTATGATTTATGATGTATTGGTAATGATGTATTATGTGTGATGAAGGATGAACGATGTACGATGAACAATGTATGATGAATGATGTATGATGTATGATGTATGTTGTAGGGTGTATGATGGACCGTGTAGGATGAACAATGTATGATGAACGATGTATGATGGACACTGTATGATATATGATGTATGATGCATGATGTGTGATGCATGATGAATGATGTGTGATGTATGATGTGAGATCAACGATGTATGGCACACGTTGTATGATGAAATATGTATTACGTATGATGTGTGATGTAAGATGTATGATGAACGATGTAGGATGACCAATGTATGATGGACGATGTATGATAACCGATTTAAGATGAACTTGGTACCATGTATGATGTCTTATGTGTGATTAGGATGGATGACGTGTGGTGTATGATATATGATGCATGATGTATGATTTATGATGCATGATGTATGATGTATGATGATCGATGTATGATGGCCGATGTATGTTGAACGATGTATGATGTATGATTCATTATGTATGATGTATGATGTCTGATGTACGATGTATGATGAACGATGTATGATGAACGATGTATGATGAACGATGTATGATGGACGATATATGATGAACGATATATGAAGAACGATGTATGATGTACGATGTATGATGACCGATGTAAGATGAACGATGCATGATGAACGATATATGGGGTATGATTTATGACGTACGATATATGATGTATGATGTATGATGTATGATGAACGATGAATGATGAACGATGTATGATGAACGATGTATGATGAACGATGTACGATGAACGATTTATGATGAACGATGTATGATGAACGATGAATGATGTCTGATGTATGATGAACCATGTATGATGAACGATGTAAGGTGAACTATGTATGATTAATTATTTGTGATTTATCATATATGATGTATGATGTATGCTGTATGATGCATGATGTGTTGTGCATTATGGACGATGTACTGGGAACGATGTATGACGAACGATGTATGGTGATCGATATATGACGAACGATGAATGATGAACGATGTGTGATGACCGATGTATGATGGACGATGAATGATGAACAATTTATGATGAACGACGTTTGCTGAACGATGTATAATGATCGATGAATGATGTACGATGTATGTTGAGCGATGTGTGACGCCCGTTGTATGACGGACGATGTATGATGTACGATTTATGACGTATGTTGTATGGTGTAGGATGTATGATGTATGATGTATGATGAACGATGTATGATGTACGATTAATTCTGAACGATGTATGATGAACGATTAATAATTAACGATGTATAATGTGTGATGTCTTATGCATGATGTATGACGTATGATGAACGATGTATGATGAACGATGCTTGATGGACGATTTGTGGTGACCGATGTATGATGAACCATTTATGATGTATGACGCATGGTGAACGATTTATGATGTATGATGTATGATGTAGGATGTATGATGAACGATGTATGATGGACTACGTAAGTCGTATGATATGTTATGTACGATGTATGATGTATGATCTATGATGTATGATGTATGACGGATGATTTATGATGTATGATGATCGATGTATGATGGACGATGTATGATGAACAACGTGTGATGACCGTTGTATGATGAACGGTGAACGATGTACGATGTATGATGAAGGATGAATGATGAACGATGTATGATGTACGATGTATGATGACCGATGTATGATGACAGTTGTATGATGAACGATGTAGGATGAACCTTGTTTTATGGACGATGTATGACGAACGGTGTATGATGAACGATGTATGATGGACCATGTATGATGAACGATGTATGATGAATGATGTATGACGGAAAATGTATGTTGAACGATGTATGATGAACGATGTATGATATATGATGTATGATGTATGATGTATGATGTATCATTTTTGATGAACGATGGAAGATGTATGATGTATGATGTATGATGTATGTTATATGATGTAAGATGAATGATGTAGGATGTATGATGTATGATGAACGATGGATGATGAACCATTTGTGGTGAACGATGTATGATGAACGATGAATGATGAACGATGTATGATGAACCTTGTACGATGGACGATGTATGACGAACGATGTATAATGAACGATGTATGACGGACCATGTATGATGAACGATGTATGATGACCGTTGTATGATGTACGATGCATGACGAACGATGTATGATGGACGATGTATAATGAACGATGTATGATGACGACGTATGATGAACGGTTAATGATGAACGATGTATGATGATCGACTAATGATGAACGATGTATGATGTATGATGTATGGGGCATGATGTGTGATGTCGATGAATGATGAACGACGTATTATGAACTATGTCCGGTGAAACGACTTATGATGGACGATGTATGATGCACGTTGTATGGAACGATGTATGATGTACGGTTTATAATGAACGATGTATGATGAACGATGCATGACGAACGATGTGTGATGAACGATGAACGATGAACGATGTATGATGTACGATGTATGATGAACTATGTATGATGTACGATGTATGATGAACGACGAGTGATGACGATGTATGATGTCCGATGTATGATGAACGATGTACGATGAACGATGTATTTTGACCGACGTATGATGAAGGATGCATGACGGACGATGTATGATGAACGATGTTTGATGAGCGATGAATGATGATAGAATTATGATGTACGATGCATGACGAACGATGTATGATGAACGATGTATGATGAACGATGTATGATGGACGATTAATGATAAATGAACTATGATGCCCGACGTATGATGGACGATGTATGACGAAGATGTATGATGAACAATGAATGTCTCATGATGTGTGATATACGATGTACGGTGCATGATGAATGACGTATGATGAATGATGTATGATGTATGATGAACGATGTATGATGAACGATGTACGGTGAACTGTGTATGATGAATTATTTTTGATTTATGATATATGATGTATGATGTATGCTGTTTGATGCATGATGTATGGTGCATGATGGACGATGTATTGGAAACGATGTATGACGAACGATATATGATGAACGATTTATGATGGACGTTGAATGATGAACGATGTATGTTGACCAATGTATGATGAACGATGTATGTTGTACGATGTATGACGGACGATGCATGATGACGATGTACGATGAACGATGTATGATGGACGATGTACGATGAACGATGTATGATGACCGATGTATGATTTACGATGCATGACGAGCGATGAATGATGAACGATGTATGATGAACGATGTATGATGTATGATCAACGTGAACGATTAATGATGAACGATGTATGATGAACGAATAATGATGAACGATGTATGATGTATGATGTATGGTGCATGATGTACCATGGCGATGTATGATGAACGAAGTATGATGAACAATGTACGATGAAAGGATTTATGATGAACGATGTATGGTACGACGTATGATGAACAATTTATAATGAACGATGTATGATGAACGATGTATCATGGACGATGTACGATGAACGTTGTATGATGAACGATGTACGGTAAACGATGTATGATGAACGATGTACGATGAACGATGAATGATGAACCATATATGATGAACGATGAATGATGTCTGATGTATGATGAACCATGTATGATGAACGATGTAAAGTGAACTATGTATGATTAATTATTTGTGATTTATGATATATGATGTATGATGTATGCTGCATGATGCATGATGTATTGTGCATTATGGACGATGTACTGGGAATGATGTATGACGAACGATATATGGTGAACGATTTATGACGAACCATGAATGATGAACGATGTGTGATGACCGATGTATGATGGACGATGAATGATGAACAATTTATGATGAACCACGTTTGTTGAACGATGTATGATGAACGATGTATGATGACGATTAATGATAAATGAAGTATGATGACCGATGTATGAGGAACGAAGCATGACGAACGATGTATGATGAACGGTGAATGATGAACAATGAATGACGAACGATGTATGATGAACGATGTATGGTGACCGATATATGATGAACGATGAATGACGAACGATGCATTATGAACGATTTACGATGTATGATGTATGATGTAGGATGTATGATGAACGATGTATGATGAACTATGTATAACTTATGATGTGTGAGATACGATGTATGATGAGTCATGTATGATGTATGATGAATGATGTATGATGTAATGATGAACTATGTATGATGAACGTTGTAATGTGAAATCTATATGATGAATTATTTGTGATTTATGATATATGATGTATGATTTATGATGTATGATGCTTGATATATGGTGCATGATGGACGATGTATTGGGAACGATGTATGACGAACGATATATGATGAACGATTTATGATGAACGATGAATGATGGACGATGTATGATGACCAATGTATGATGGACGATGAATGAAGAACAATTTATGATGAACGACGTGTTTTGAACGATGTATGACGTTCGATGTAAGATGAAAGATGTATGATGAACCATGTGTGATGACCGATGTATGATGAACGAGGTATGATGAACCATTTATGACGTATGATGTATGTTGTAGGATGTGTTATGTATGATGTATGATGAACGATGAACGATGTACCATGTAAGATGGACGATGTATGATGTACGATGTATGATGAACAATGTATGACGAATGGTGTATGATGTATGATGTATGATGTATGATGTATGGTGTATGATGTATGATGTGCGATGTATCATGTATGATGTATGATGTGTGATGGACGATGTACGATGGACGATGTATGATGCATGATGTATGATGTATGATGTGTTATGTATGATGTATGATGTATGATGTATGAGGTATGCCGCATGAATTATGATTTATGATGTACGATGAACGGTATATGATGAACCATGGACGATGAACGATGTATGATGAACGATGTATGATGAACGATGTATGTTGTACGATGTATGATGTACGATGTATGATGACGATGTGTGATGAACGATGTACGATGAGCGATGTACGATGAACGATGTATGATGGCCGATGTATGATGAACGATGCATGACGGACGATGAATGATGCACGATGTATGTTGCACGATGTAAAATGAACGATGTATGATACACGATGTTTGATGAACGATTAGTGATGAGCGATGAATGATGAGCGACTAATGATTAACTATGTATGATGTTTGATGGATGATGCATGATGTACGATGACGACGTATGATGAACGACGTATGATGAACGATGTACGAAGAACGATGTATGATGCACGATGTATGATGAACGATCTGTGATGAACGATGTATGATGACCGATGTATGATGAATGATGAATGATATACAATGTATGATATATGATGTATGATGTATGTTGTGTCGTAATATGTATGCTGTATGATGCGTGATGTATGATGCATGATGTATGTTGTATGATGTTTGATGTATGATGTAGGATGTGTGATGCATGCTGTGTGATGCATGATGCATGATGCATGATGTATGATGTATGATGTTTTATGTATGATGTACGATGTAAGATGAACGATGAAGGATGAACTATTTATGATGAACGATATATGTTGAACGATGTATGATGAACGATGTACGATGAACGATGTTTGATGGACGATATGTGAAGACCGATGTATGATGAACGACGTATGATATATGATGTATGGTGAACGATGTATGATGTAGGATGTATGATGTAGGATGTATGATGAACGATGTATGATGAACGATGTATGTCGTATGACATGTGGGGTATGATGTATGAGGTATGATGTATGATGAATGATGTATGATGAATGATGTATGGTGTAAGCTGAACGACGAATGATTAACGTTGTATGATGCACGATGTGTGATGACCTATGAGAGTTGAACGATGTATGATGAACGATGTATTATGAACGATGTATGATGAACGATTAATGATGTATGATGTATGATGTAGGATATGTGATGGACGATGTATGATGAACAATGTATGTCTTATGATGTGTGATATACGATGTATGATGTGTGATGTATGATGTATGATGAATGATGAATGATGTGTGATGAGCGATGAGGGAAGTACGATGTAAGGTGAACTATGTATGATGAATTACTTGTGATTTATGATATATGATGTATGATGCATGCTGTGTGATGCATGATGTGTGGTGGATGATGGACGATGTATTGGGAACGATGTATGACGAACGATATGTGATGAACGATTTATGATGAACGATGAATGATGAACGATGTATGATGACCGATGTATGATGGACGATGTATGATGAACTATTTATGATGAACGACGTGTGTTGAACGATGTATGATGATCGTTGTGTGATGACAGATGTATGATGAACGATGTGTGATGACCGATGTATGACGAACGATGTGTGATGAACAATATATGACGTATGATGTATGATGTAGGATGAATGATGAATGATGTATGATGAACGATGGACGATGTACGATGTCAGATGGACGATGTATGATGGACGATGTATGATGAACGGTGTATGGCGTATGGTGTATGATGTATGATGTATGATGTATGATGTATGGTGTATGATGTATGATGTGCGATGTATGATGTATGATGTATGATGTGTGATGAACGATGCACGATGGACGATGTATGATGAACGATGTACGATGAACGATGTATTTTGACCGATGTATGATGAACGATGCATGACGAACGATGTATGATGGACTATGTATGATGAACGATGTATGGTGAACGATGTATGATGAACGACTAATGATGAACGATGTGTGATGAACGAATAATAATGAACGATGTATGATGTATGATGTATGATGCATGATGTACGATGACGATGTATTATGAACGGCATATGATGAACGATGAGTGATGAACCATGTATGACGAACGATGTATGATGACCGACGTATGATGAACGATGCATGACGAACGATTCATGATGAACGATTTACGATGTATGATGTATGATGTAGGATGTATGATGAACGATGTATGATGAACAATGAATGTCTCATGATGTGTGATATACGATGTACGGTGCATGATGGATGATGTATGATGAATGATGTATGATGTATGATGAACGATGTATGATGAACGATGTACGGTGAACTATGTATGATGAATTATTTTTGATTTATGATATATGATGTATGATGTATGCTGTTTGATGCATGATGTATTGTGCATGATGGACGATGTATTGGAAACGATGTATGACGAACGATATATGATGAACGATTTATGATGGACGTTGAATGATGAACGATGTATGATGACCGATGTATGATGAACGATGTATGTTGTACGATGTATGACGGACGATGCATGATGGCGATGTACGATGAACGATGTATGATGGACGATGTACGATGAACGATGTATGAAGACCGATGTATGATTTACGATGCATGACGAGCGATGAATGATGAACGATGTATGATGAACGATGTATGATGTATGATCAACGTGAACGATTAATGATGAACGATGTATGATGAACGAATAATGATGAACGACGTATGATGTATGATGTATGGTGCATGATGTACCATGGCGATGTATGATGAACGAAGTATGATGAACAATGTACGATGAAAGGAGTTATGATGAACGATGTATGGTACGATGTATGATGAACAATTTATAATGAACGATGTATGATGAACGATGTGTCATGGACGATGTACGATGAACGTTGTATGATGAACGATGTACGGTAAACGATGTATGATGAACGATGTACGTTGAACGATGAATGATGAACGATATATGATGAACGATGAATGATGTCTGATGTATAATGAACCATGTATGATGAACGATGTAAGGTGAACTATGTATGATTAATGATTTGTGATTTATGATATATGATTTATGATGTATGCTGCATGATGCATGATGTATTGTGCATTATGGACGATGTACTGGGAATGATGTATGACGAACGATATATGGTGAACGATTTATGACGAACCATGAATGATGAACGATGTGTGATGACCGATGTATGATGGACGATGAATGATGAACAATTTATGATGAACCACGTTTGTTGAACGATGTATGATGAACGATGTATGATGACGATTAATGATAAATGAAGTATGATGACCGATGTATGAGGAACGATGCATGACGAACTATGTATGATGGACGATGTATGATGAACGATGAATGATGAACGATGTATGATGAACGACGTATGATGACCGATGTATGATGAACGATGAATGACGAACGATGCATTATGAACGATTTACGATGTATGATGTATGATGTAGGATGTATGATGAACGATGTATGATGATCTATGTATAACTTATGATGTGTGAGATACGATGTATGATGAGTGATGTATGATGTATGATGAATGATGTATGATGTAATGATGAACTATGTATGATGAACGTTGTAATGTGAAATCTATATGATGAATTATTTGTGATTTATGATATATGATGTATGATTTATGATGTATGATGCTTGATATATGGTGCATGATGGACAATGTATTGGGAACGATGTATGACGAACGATATATGATGAACGATTTATGATGAACGATGAATGATGGACGATGTATGATGACCAATGTATGATGGACGATGAATGAAGAACAATTTATGATGAACGACGTGTGTTGAACGATGTATGACGTTCGATGTATGATGAAAGATGTATGATGAACCATGTGTGATGACCGATGTATGATGAACGAGGTATGATGAACCATTTATGACGTTTGATGTATGTTGTAGGATGTGTTATGTATGATGAATGATGAACGATGAACGATGTACCATGTAAGATGGACGATGTATGATGTACGATGTATGATGAACAATGTATGACGAATGGTGTATGATGTATGATGTATGATGTATGATGTATGGTGTATGATGTATGATGTGCGATGTATAATGTATGATGTATGATGTGTGATGGACGATGTACGATGGACGATGTATGATGCATGATGTATGATGTATGATGTGTTATGTATGATGTATGATGTATGATGTATGATGTATGCTGCATGAATTATGATTTATGATGTACGATGAACGGTATATGATGAACCATGGACGATGAACGATGTATGATGAACGATGTAAGATGAACGATGTATGTTGTACGATGTATGATGTACGATGTAAGATGACGATGTGTGATGAACGATGTACGATGAGCGATGTACGATGAACGATGTATGACGGCCGATGTATGATGAACGATGCATGACGGACGATGAATGATGCACGATGTATGATGCACGATGTAAAATGAACGATGTATGATATGCGATGTTTGATGAACGATTAGTGATGAGCGATGAATGATGAGCGACTAATGATTAACTATGTATGATGTATGATGGATGATGCATGATGTACGATGACGACGTATGATGAACGACGTATGATGAACGATGTACGAAGAACGATGTATGATGCACGATGTATGATGAACGATCTGTGATGAACGATGTATGATGACCGATGTATGATGAATGATGAATGATATACAATGTATGATATATGATGTATGATGTATGTTGTGTCGTAATATGTATGCTGTATGATGCATGATGTATGATGCATGATCTATGTTGTATGATGTTTGATGTATGATGTAGGATGTGTGATGCATGCTGTGTGATGCATGATGCATGATGCATGATGTATGATGTATGATGTTTGATGTATGATGTACGATGTAAGATGAACGATGAAGGATGAACTATTTATGATGAACGATATATGTTGAACGATGTATGATGAACGATGTACGATGAACGATGTTTGATGGACGATATGTGAAGACCGATGTATGATGAACGACGTATGATATATGATGTATGGTGAACGATGTATGATGTAGGATGTATGATGTAGGATGTATGATGAACGATGTATGATGAACGATGTATGTCGTATGACATGTGGGGTATGATGTATGAGGTATGATGTATGATGAATGATGTATGATGAATGATGTATGGTGTAAGCTGAACGACGAATGATTAACGTTGTATGATGCACGATGTGTGATGACCTATGAGAGTTGAACGATGTATGATGAACGATGTATTATGAACGATGTATGATGCACGATTGATGATGTATGATTTATGATGTAGGATGTATAATGGACGATGTATGATGAACAATGTATGTCTTATGATGTGTGATATACGATGTATGATGTGTGATGTATGATGTATGATGAATGATGAATGATGTGTGATGAGCGATGAGGGAAGAACGATGTAAGGTGAACTATGTATGATGAATTACTTGTGTTTTATGATATATGATGTATGATGTATGCTGTGCGATGCATGATGTGTGGTGGATGATGGACGATGTATTGGGAACGATGTATGACGAACGATATGTGATGAACGATTTATGATGAACGATGAATGATGA